>ML777974.1:316758-340954 GCA_009831015.1 Picea engelmannii
CTTTTGGTTGAGTGTTATTTTTTTTTTTTTTTTTTTTCATAAGTTTCCAAAACCCTGGTTTTTTTTAAGTGACTTTGCTCTCGGTATTTAATTTTTTAATGGACAACTTAATTTCATTGTAGCTATGTGTATTCATATATAATCTCTTCACCATCATATAAGTGAAGCATATGTGAGTATAGCATAATATAATTTTTTCTAATAACATTTTAAATAACTTTTTGTCTCTCTTGTGACCTCCTTTCATTGCACATCCATTCAAATTCCTTATGTACTTTTGCATACCATGACCTTAATTGTGTATCATGAGGCTTTGTGAATACAACCTATCATGCACCCACATTTTATCATACACATTATCCTTGACTTGACTATACTTTATATTGTTGATTTCTTGTCCTTCTTAAATTAATTGTACCTTATATTGTTGATTACATGTGCTCCTTGATTTGAATGTACCTTACTTGACTTGAATGTATCTTACATTGTTGATTGCTTGTCCTCCTTACACCTTACATTATTGATTGTTTTTCCTCCTTAAATTGATTTTACCTTACATTGTCGATTGTTTATTCTCTACTCTAAAATCTATAAAAAAAAAAATTTTTATATGAAACTCTCTTTCTTATATTCATCTTCTCAATTACGTACATTCATGGATTGTTAACTTCCTTTATTTCTAATTATGAAAAGGTTATTACTTCTTTACATAATGGCTATACTAATTCTTTTCTACATAATGGTTCTCAAATAAAATTTAAAATTTTGGAAAATAATGTGTAGATTTATAATTTTGTTGTTTATAATAATTTTAAGATTTTATTAAAATTTATTTATTAAAAATTTGAAATTTTTTCAAAATTTATTTATTAAAATTTTTGATATTAAAAATAATATAACAAAATAGATATTTGTTTTCATAAAGTTTGGAGATTATATAATTACTTGACCACAAGTCACTTAATGGATTTAGAAAAAGCTACTAACAACTCACTTTGTGTCTTAATTCTTCTCTTTCAATTTACACTTGTTATACTTAAACCGCTTAGTGGTTCCAAGCATTGCATGGAGATTAAGTCTAGAGGAACAACATAACATAAAATACGTGAATAACATATTAAGTTAGAAAAATAAAATAATATACATGCTTTATATAAGATTCGTTGATTAATGATATTGCACATATAAGTGATGTTACTGACTAACGTTACCATAGGAATAACTTCCACTATTGATCTAGGTTTTTATCAAGGGCTAGGATGAATGCAAACTTATAAGGTTTCTCCCTCGTGGGTGGGTGTAAGTTAGTATCCACATCAAGGTGGGATCACCACATGGACTATATTTAGAAAGAGTATTCTTATTTAATTCAACTAGAATTTTGAGGGGATATTCACTTCAAATCATAACATGTCACATGTTTTTATTGGAATAATCTATGAATTGTTATGTAATTTAGTATTTTTTTTTTAATTTAAAAGATTGGCCATTTATTTCCATATATATATTATTGGCATGATTGGTTGTCTTTGTTTATATTTAGTTCAAAACCTTCATTTTTTCCTTCTCATACATGAACATTTGAGCTTTTAAGAGGCTCCCAACCTCCTATAAGAAAATGGTGCATTTATATCCATAGTCAACAAATTTTCTAGTCAATTGGGTCTTTGAATTTGAAAATGGAAAGTCATAATTCGATTTAGTATTTTATATAATTTTTTTTTTTAGTTAATTAGGTCTTTGAATTTGAAAATGGAAAGTCATAATTCCACTTAGTCTTCTATATAATTTGTTCATTGAAATCCCGATGAGTAAAAAAATTAAGTCTATCCAACCTACTCAAACCTCCCAATCCAATGAATTTGGCACCTCACAAAGTGTTGGCGCATGCCATTTTGGGGAAAAGCGTAGCAATTTATGAAGACAGTTAGAAAATGGACCAAAAAAGGAGTGTGCACCGGAAAACACGAAAAAGCAGTGTCGAGGAAGCAGGAAAGTCAAAGGAAGGAAGAAGGACACAGATCGACAAGGAAAACGGTTATATTGTGGACCAACCGCGCATAGGAAGTTAGAATGTGGACAAACCTAATCCACTTAGGGTTAGTGGGTTAGGGTATTGGTCATTGATGTAATGGGTTTTAACCCATTTTTGTAGTATAAATATGTGTGGTTGAGATGTATGAGAGGGAGCATCAAGTTGGAGAGTTTTTGGTTATTGCTAGAGCATGATCTAAGGAGATCAGTGAGGAATGTTTAGATGATCTTGGAGTCAATTTTTTAGACAAAGAGATGCATTTTAACTAAGGGTCAGGTCACAATCTATGGGTCTTAGTGCGACATGGTCAACCTCTTATGACTTCTTATGTAATGCATGTAGTACTATAAATTGATGAAGAATAATAAAAGAGCGAAGAATGCCAGATCTTTGTGGACGTAGCCCGGGAGGGTGAACCACGGTAAAACTGTGTGTCTCTTTGTGGAATGGTTGTATTATTTCTTGTAGTTACTTTGTTTATGTTGAATGAATGGATCTGTTAGAAGTAAAATGTAGCATGCACTAGAACAATTATGGTATTTACTGTAGAATGAATCTTAAATGAATGTAAGTTTTTACAGAGTGATAGATATGGTTATAATGTTGTGTTAGAATGATAGATCTGATATATTTGAGGTAGAATTTTTTTTTGACATCCCTATGAGCAACATCCCTTCCACGATTGTAGACATCTGGGTCTTGCAGTCACCCATAAGCCATCTCAGGTGAGACTTCATTGTGCACTCTGTGTGCAGTGTTTCCTTCTGGTCTTGAGAAGGGTCGATGGTTTGCAGGGTTTTGTTGGAAACCTAAAGTAGAACCCAAGTTAGCCCAAACAATCCAACAAATGGTTTTGTTGTCAGTTGGAATCTAGAAGAATAGATTGGAAGTGACTTGTTGAGAAGGACAGTGAAGAGAATGCAATATTAGAAGGGGATTTTCAAGACATAGAACCCCACTAAACATGATATTGAACAATGGTTGTAAACAAAAGAGCTCGAGTTTACTCAAAAGGACAATAGAAATTCCAAGTATACACCACACCAATATTTGGAAAGGTATGTATTTATTGATCTTCATGAGGCATTTTTCTGTTATTTTCTAGAGTTGTTGCAGTAGTGGATATTGAGATTGAAGGATGATCACCCAACTAATCTGATAAGAAAAGTAGAGTGGAATACTAATAATATTGCGCATCTAGAAAGAGTCAATAACAAATTCATGCACTTAGTCGATTTCTGGCTAGATAACATCGTTGCAGGATTTATTACTGAGTTTATAGTTGATATTGCAAAATCATACATTGTTGCAGAGTAGGATTTTTTAAGGGCCCAAGAGGAAGGTATATTATATCACTCTATACATCGATCAAGATTTTGATGCATGATAAAGGCATGATGAACATGGAATCAGACAACTAAATAACTATACATGCATGGGGGAACTAGGGGAAGCACTAAGGATGATCTGAGATATGGAGAGGGATTTGGATATATGTAAGAAGAAGGAAGAAATGGACCCCATTATGATGGATGAAGAATAGATCAAGGATATAATGGATAAATCAAGAACGATGTGCAACGGAAGACCCTACCAGTATAAGATCAATAGTAAAAAGAGGGTACTAGTCGAGCGAGAAGGATTGGAAAGTGATGAAGAAGAGGTGGAGGATCTTCGTGCTACGAGGAAGATTAAGGAAATACTTTGCACCACATATGATAGAAAAAATATAGATCAAGGGTCTGGCGCAGAAGAAGGCTCTCCATTCCAGATCAAAATTAGTGTGGAACCCATAACCTCATGTGCGACTAAGAAATAAAAAAGAAAGAACTGTTTTCACACCAACGATTAGTAGTAGAATGATTTTAGTAGGTCAAGGAACCAGTGGAAATTCAAGTGGAAGTAAAAATTCAGCTAGCAATATTTAGTTATCTACACCACGTGGAGGAGGTAGTACAATTTTTTTTACAATGGCAGGACTAGATCCAACTATTTGATTACCAGAGTTTCATGGAGAAGGGTCAGAGGACCCAGAGAAGCATTTATTTATTTCTAAAAATATTTGGGCAGCTAAACATATCACAGATGAAGATACAAAAGTGGCGCATATTGCAATCACATTCAGAGACTGCGCACTGGACTAGTATATGGGCCTCGTAGTAAACAATCCACAAGGAGCACCTACAACCATCATAGGTGTAAATAAAGAAATAATCAATTAATTCCAGCGACCAAGTTCATAAGATCAGTACATGAATGAGATGATAGAAATAAAAAAAAATCTAGGATATTTAGTTTGGGAGATTGATCAGGAGTTTAAGCAATTGAAAGGTAAGTTGAAGTATCCTATAACAACTATGCAACATAGGAATCTATTTGTTAATTCATTGTTTCCACATCTTAAATACCCATTGAGGCAACACAAGTTTCAAACTCGGGCTTAGGCTCTGTAAGCATCCTTAAAATTGAAGGAGAATCAATATAAACATACAGATCCAGTTGTAGAAGAGCTAAGAGAGGATCTAAAGAATATGACATTTCAGTTGAATCAGAATAAAGGCAAGGAAAAGAGGTAAGTTTTATGTTGTACCTTATGTAGAACATACGGAAATCATAAACATGAGTACCCAACATTTGCACAGTACTTGGGAGAAAAAATTACAAATCCCTTACCCATGGGAGGAGTATGGTGTGAAATATGTAGAACAAATTGACATGATCCCTATCAATGTCCCATGATGAAAAAGTACCAAACAATTCCTAAGAGTACATTCTGCAATTTTTGCAAGTCTATAGGACATGAGGACAAGGATTGTCAAACTTTGAAAATGATGAAGAAAAGGACCTCAAATTCTTATAGGATGCAGGTTGAACCAATGACAGGCCCACCTGCAAAACAATATAATAACGTGCAACAATTTACAATGCCACTACAATATAATATTGCATAGAAATATAATTAAGTACCACAGTATAATACACAATGCGTAAATAATCAAGGCAACATACGAGGATTCATAGCAGGAGGTCATGGAGGAAAATGATTTGGAAGAGGTAGAGTACCAGTAATGTGTCACAATTGTTAGCAACCTAGACATTATGCAAGAGATTTTCCACTTCCACCAGCAACATGCATGTATTTTCATGCAAGAGATCATGATATAGAAGATTGTCCTACACTTCTGACAAGAATACAAGAAAAAAGGAATAAGAATAATCAAAATGTTAAATGGATTGCCACATAAAATAGATATGATGGGAAGAAGATTGATATATTTACTCGAGCAGGAACCAAGATAGAGAAGATACAACAAATCAGAATCAAAACCAACACTAGTGGGTCAGAAAGAATACAACACCTAAACAACAGTTTGATGCGTGCAAGGAAAATGAGACATTCAAGCAAGCTAGACAAGAGATTTTGCAGGAGAATATTGCTTCTACTTCAGGTACAAATCCAAGAGATGATGTACCAGTATATGATATTCCTCATTTATTTTATCAGAACAACAAAGATCATTCTTCAAAACAAGTAATCTAAGAAAAATTTTGGTGTCTTGCTTGAAGTTGTTGAATGATAAAACATCTATACAAGTATTACAAAGTTTGTTAGAAAAGTGCAATTCTGGAGAAGAGATAAAACTAGAACAAAAGACAGTAAATCGGGTTCGTAAGAAGACAAGAACAAATAGGGAGTTCAAGATGAATGAAAATATTGGAGACTTTAACACGGGTGATATCATATTAGATTTGGGATTTGAGATAAATGTTCTGCCTAAGAAGACATGGGAATGGATGGGGGAACCTACACTAGGATATTCACCTATTCAGTTTAAACTAGCAAACCAACATAGAGTGGTACCAATTGGTCGATTGAAAGGCATACCAGTGGATTTAGATGGTGTGCGCACTATAGCATATTTTGAGGTGATTGATATAGTGGATAATACTACACCTTATCCAACATTGTTTGGATTGGATTGGGAATTTTAAAGTCAATATATAATCAATTTGAAGACCAGGAAAATGATTTTTGAATCAGGAGAATATATAGTTATAGCACAATTAGATCCTTAAGAATCTGGAAGATATGTTGAACCAACGACTTACAACTTTATCCCATAAGAGATTAGCCAGTTTTATAGAACTACCACGTGCGAGGAAGATTACATTAACTGAACAATGGACAAAATGCTTAGTTGGAGAAGCATCAATTCTTTTTCTTTAGATTCAAACACAATATTGGAGAATTGGAAACAATGCTTACATGAGATATCTACCAGAATATTTTCAAGAATTATGCATGCACTAAGATGTATTGGCTCAGAGGTAAGAGAACAGTTATCACTGAAAAATCGTTCGCAACATTGCACACAATGGTTGAATAAAAACATCAATTCCAATAGCAATTAGTCCACCTAAAACACCAAAATCCATCCAAAAGGAAAAACATTATATACTTGGGTCAAAAATAAAAGTTCGCAAATTCACCAAAGGAAGCGTGTGCACTCTGTGCATCATGCGCAGGCTAACACAAGCCTCAATGCACACTGTGTGCAAGATGCACAACTGTCTATGAGAAAAGATGTGCACTTCTATGAATGACACATTTATGGATCTTGTTGACCCCTCAAGCACTTCTAGTCCGACCCCCAACAATATTTGACACTCATATCTAAGCGAAATCTAGCTTGGAGGTTGGTCAAGGGCTAGGAAGTTCCCTAAAAGGCCCCTCGTTGACACTATGAACCAATTATATCTTGCCATGAATGGATGCTATAAATATGTGCCATGGGTGTCATAAGAAAACAAGAACTTCAAGGTATTGTTATGATGCAATAATTCTTCTTTAAGAATCCTCTTTTCTCTTTGAAGCATTCAAGCACCATTGCAATAGGCCATTCCACTCACCTCTTGAGGGAATAAACATTGTATTTTCTTCAGTATTATCATTTCCTCCATTCTATGAAGAGAATATCTCTTAATTAGGGAACTCAAGAGCCCTCCCAAGGAGGAAGAGGGGACTCATAAGTCCTTGCCTTTATCTATGGTATTTAGCCTATCAATCTATTGATCCATTGGTAGCTATATGTTGGTCATTTTTTTATTTTCATGGTTCTAGTTTCTCAAGCTTCTCTAATATTTATTTCTTAGTTGTTTTTAGTTGTATTTCTTTGTTTTCATGTGTATTTTGTTTCTCTAATCAACTCAAAAACTTCTGTCTTGTTTAGCTGTCTTAACTAAGCATGCACGTGTTGTGTTTTTTCTCACCCAAGTGACAAAACCAACACAACAGATTGGCGACCATACTGGGGATCAATATCAAATTCCTCCCTATTTAAGTCTTGAGAGCACTTAATTTTGATTGTTTTGACATGCAGGTACCAAAACTGGCCTAGCCCAACCTGCCAAAGTCGAAATTCAGAGCCAAGGAAAGAGTATTTCACTTGGAAATTTATTCCCTGATGCGTGACAGGAAGTGCACGGCTTTCAAGTCCCACAGATGCACACTCTGCTCACTATGCACGAAATAGGATTCAGTACTCTGCGCATTGTGCGCCCTTTGCGTGCCTGTCAGAACTATAGCCCACGCATAAATCCATTTTTTTTCAAATTGTAAGGGTTTTTATGAATGGTTTGAGGGTCCCTAGCTTTAATATTTTTATTTTCCTGCACTTTGTAAGGTAACTACACTCCACTTAGAGTCCTTTATCATAAGAAAGGTTAGCTAATATAAGCACATAGGGGTAAAAAGAATCACTATTATTATCTTTTTCTTTGTTTCCACATCAATGGTTCATTTGGATTTTAAAATTTTAAGTTGAAGTTATTTCTTTTCATACATAATCACTTAAATTGGGACTAGAAATTAATTTTAACCCTCAAATATGCTCTTCCCCCACACCCTAGTATGATCTCGAGAACCACAAAAGGCTGTTAAAAGGACATTTCATCTCCCTTAACAAATCATTTAGGAGAGGACAAATCCCCCCTAGGGCTCCTCTTAGTTTTTGAAATCATCTTAAATATTTGTAAGGGCCCATACATGCCCACATGTTTACAATCTTAGGACAGTTTCTAAAAATATTTCTTAGTTTAGAACACAATCTAGGGAAGTTCAAAGATCAAGTAACGGGCCCATACATTCCCACATGTCTACAATTCTAGGATATTTTCAAAATATTTCTTGGTATAGACAACATTTTAGGTATTTTAAAGGATTTGTAAGGACCCATATGTCCACATTGCTAGTTCGTTAGGGATTTAAATATTCTGCAAAGTTGTACCAAAGACAAATAGTAAGCTAGGTAAGAAGATTTGTAAGGACCATAGGAAGTCCACATGCTGCAATATCACACTTAACTTATTAATTTTTTTTCACACTTTTCACTTTCTTGCACACAAAGCCACTCTTCACACACATAATTTCTATTAGAATAGTGGAGGTCGAAGTAGGCTTTCTTCAAAAAGAATTCTGAAAGATCCAACTACTTCTTTGGAAATTATCCACACCAATTAATTCAAATGAGGTTGGTCCATGACCCCATTCTCTCATCCCACCACATCTAAAATTTTTCTAAGAACACACTAAATTTTCCTCCACGGGAGGTGCCAAAATAATTTTTTTAGTCTAGGTAGGATCTTGGGAGTAGGCATCTAAATAATCCCTTATTATCAGGTTCTCACATTTTTAAACAATAGAAGTTGAGAATAGGGATATTTCAAATCCTCCAAGTCAAGTGTTCCTACACCATAAAGCAGGGAGATACCCATGAAGGGTTGAAGGCCGAGGTTTAGTTGTTCTATGCATACCTCCTTGAGTCACCCAACTCTTGTGAGGGCATCCATCCCGTGACCCATTTCGGAGGTCAAAAATCTAAATGTCACACTTTGACCAATGTACTTAGTGGCCAAACTTAGGATATGTACCCAGGTGGAAGTTGTGGGCTGCAATCACACCTTGATCAGATTTTGTGTGGCTATTAGGAAATATTTCCAGCTCTTTTGGGATATGCACCCTCTACCCCTCATTATAACCGATTACTTCAACCTTCACTAGTTCCTCTTATGGTGGATTTAGGCCCCACTGTTGAGTACTATTGGAAGGCCCAATGATGAATTGAGAGGAAGGGCGATAGGTCTTTTAGGACACAATCATTTGTTTTTATTTTTTCCCCCATGCAGACAAAATCCACCTATCCACATTCTTGTTCATTTACAGTTGATTTATGTATGACGTTCATTTGATTATATGCAATTGTGAGTTATACTATTTTGTGAAGGTCAAAAATATACAAAGCTCTTGTTCATTTATTTCTCTCTTGTCACCATTTTCACACATTCACTTTGCTAGTCAGAAACCATAGGGGAACCACAAAATCCCCATCATTCTAGATGCTTGCAGAATCTCCCTCCTATTCTAGGAGGAGTCCCTAGTATTGCCAACTCACCAGCTCAACCATCTCACACCCCCATGAGTGATACTATTTTGGGATCAACTTTACTTGGTTCCACTTTGCTTGGGTCAAATACCCAAGGCCATCCATCTGTTATTTCTCCTTCACAAGGAGGCGAGGGTCAAACTTCTTCTCAAGGGGGGAGTACAAACCCACCAAATCCCTCTCAAGGGACAAGTCCATCACCTACTCACACAATGCCTAGAACTAATGCTCCTCCAAATATCCCTATGCCATACTTGGTATCCCTCAACATTTCTGATTTAACTAAACTCATGAATGATCCCATTTTGCATGACCCCACTTGGCCCAATATGCCTACAAAACTACCTTCAGATATTTTGAAATTTGAAGGAAAAACAGGGGAAGATCCCATCAACCATGTTATGACCTTCCACTTATGGTGCTCTTCAAACAACATTATGGATGATTCCATCCACTTAAGGTTATTTCAAAGAACCCTCACGGGCTCATCAGCCAAATGGTATGTGGAAGAAAAATCAGGGTCCCATGTGACCTTTGAATCATTGGCCAAGGAATTTTTGTCCTTTTTCCAACTACCAGTTCCTCATGATACTGAATTAGAACTTCTCTCTGAATTCAAATAAACCACTGCTATCCATATAGCCAATCACATTCATGAATGGTGTCGATGATGTAGTTTATGTAAAGAGAAAACGACCAAAGAACAATGTCTTGATTGGTTTCTCAAATAACTTGTATCTGTTATTTCCAAGGATGTAGCATCCACTTTTCCTCAATCAGAAGAGGAGGCCATCAGCAAGGCCCAACACTTTGACCTCATCTATACTAAACATGTTACTTATACACAGTATTACCTGATGCACCTTAACCCATACCATTTGGTAGGAAAAACCTGGGATGTCCCACATTGCAGATGAGTTGATTGGTTCTATGACCCATATCAACCCTTACGACCACCTTTCACCTAATTATGGTGCACATCAATATCTACAACCATATGGAGGGACGTCTTATTACCCTCCTCCCACTCACCAACAATCATTACCTGTTGCTACCCCTCCACCATTGGGTGGACCCTCACCAATACCCATGATGCATCTAGTCTCTCAACCAAGTATGAGTTCACCCTCAACCCCAGTATATAACCCTAGCAGTAGTGGAAGTGCTTCAAATTCCTACACACCCTATTGATCATATCCATAGAACAATCTGTATTTTCCATTTCCTGGTCCTACCTAACCGATTTCTCCTCCATCAAGACAACCACATGTCGGCGTTAAATTTGTTCAACCCTCACCCATTCAACAAGTTCATACTTTTGAACAATTGAATATGGAAAATATGGATCATCATCCAAATAACGCCAAGAAGAAAGGGAAAAATCAAAACAATAACAACCTGGGACTAGGAGGAAATAACCCCCAACAAAACCATGTCGTTGGGGGAAACAATAACAATCAACCACGACAAGGGAAGAAATATAAACTCATAACTAACTTCCCTTGCGCTTTATGTGGTGAATATGGACATTATACTCACCATTTCCCCCAAATTTCCAATTTCAAACTAATGAAAGAATCCATGAACACCCAACACCCTCCAGCATCGTCTACCCCTCAGCAGGCCCCACAACATTATTTGCAACCACCACCTCCGGATGTTTTTCAAAACCCTATTCCACACCAAGGTGTGATGAATACCCAATAAGAGATAATCCTTTCCCCGCCACAAATGGGCCAGTATCAAAACCTGGGTCCCAATCAACCTAGAAATCTGGTTGAACACAATATCCTCCTTACCAGCGAAGAATACATTCTTCTGCAAACACACGGTCGTCAATACGGTGTCCCCCCTGAAACTACCCCAACCACCTCAGAAGTGACTCTAGCTATAGTCGGACAACCATTGATGATTCCATGCCCTAACACTGAACCAAACCCTCATATACCTCATATGTCGTTACGATAGAATGTACATAACCCTCATGCTAGGGAAGCCCATAACTACAGTCTGGTCGATGACTTAGCATAGTCTCCTGCAGCCATGTCTATATTGGAGGTCCTCCAAACCTATCCATATCAACAGAAATCCTTGCTTTCTGCCATTGGGGCAGTCGACCCAACTGATACTTGACTTATCACCCTTTATCTAGATAGCGAAGAACCATGCCTCCTCGCCCCGGTAGCTTTTCAGATACTAGTTAAGATCTGGAACATCACAGTTCATCGATGCATCATCGATGAAGGTGCATCCACTTGAATCATGTCCAAAGTAGTATGGAAAAAACTTGGCTCACCTGAGCTAGTACCATTTTCCATCACTATGAGAGCTTATGACGGTCGTCGATCGTCCCCTGAAGGGATCTTCCAAAATGTCCCTGTTGAACTTGGGGGAAAAACCATCCTCATTGAAATTGAAGTTATCGACGCCCCACTTGATTATAGTATCTTGTTCAGATGTAGCTACATGTATGCTATGAAGGTAGTATCCTCTTCTGTGTTTCGTGGGAAAATCGTCAACATCAACCAATTTACACATTACGAGCCTAATCATTCTGCCAACATTTATAACATCCTCCCTCTTGTATGCATTAGCTCAGATTATTTTTTGGTCATCGACATGGGTCTTGGAATATTCAAGGACCCATCCTTCCTAGGGGAATATCATGGATCACCACCTCTCCTACACCCTTCAACACAAGTGTGTGTAGTGTCTTCTAATGGAACATATATTGGAGACAATAATCCTCTCATAGAGGCCCCTCCCCACATTGAAATTACACCAGTCGAAGCACTATTACCTATGGAATTCCCTGAGAACCCCACTGCACCACTTATCCTAGATTCCCCCCCACCCCCCAAGGGAAAATCCTGGATTGGGAGACAGTCCCCCAAGTCATTACCCAAATTCCCTTTTTCTACGCCCCACACGGAGTCCAAGCGTTCCAGGTAGATGCTACTCTCAACCTTCCAAACATGGTTCTTTCCATCCTTGTATGGTATCTCCATCCAACCATTATGGTTCCTACACTGTCTCTCCCTCCTCATACAGAGGGATTACCGATGCAGATCCCAGTACAGGCTCCTACCACACCACCCTCACCCCCAACTAGCGGAAACACCACCACCACTAGGGGAATATGAAGGAAGAACGAGCCCATAGCTCCGCTCCCTCCCCGAGCTCAACCTCCTTGCCCACTATGTGAAAGAGAAGGACACCCCACAAACATATGTCCCACTCTTCCTGAGTTACACAATCTTATCTAGCTCCCTAAAGAAACCCCATTGCTCACTACTCCACCAAGTACATCCACTGTTACTATGGAGTCCTCAACCACACACAAGAAAGGGATACAAACCAATATCGTGTGTGCCATATGTTCAAAATATGGCCACTACACTCATCATTTCCCATCTGTACCTCAATTTTTCCAAACATTAGCCACAATACGCCACATGTCTTGGCCAAATCCCTCTGAGTCACCCCCCCATAGAGGCTCACATTACTAACATTCATTATATTTCGTCTTCAGTTCCCAAGTGAACAAGGTACCATCCATAGTATCGTGACATTTTCTTTATGTCCAGCGGACCATCACACCCTGTACCCGATATCATTTCTATGTCCTCACCCCCTGAGGACAATAACACTTACCCATTGATAGTTCCCCCTACCACCTCCTAGGATCCCATATATTCTCGCATTTTCCACTCCGACGAGGATATATTGGAGGAAATAACTACCCCTGATTTCCTATGGAATGTGCTCCATCATCGAGCATTTTTTCTTTCACAAGAGGCCTTTCACCCTCCTACCCAAGCCTCCCTGTGCGCAATTGAAACCAAGGATTTTATTCCTTCAGGGCATATTGACTTATTCAAAAACCCTATCCCTGCCCTCGATGCTTTTGAAGAGAGCAACATGGCCAACATATCCCCCACCATCAAAATTAGCATTTCCATTAAACCAGGAATCATCGAAGAGATCACCATAGGTGTTGCATGCTCCACTGACGAGATCATTGCTTATAAATCTCTCTTTCAGGAATACTGGGACATTTTTTCCTGGTCATATACATATATTTCTAGCCTCGATCCTTCTATAGTCAAACATCGAATCGACACCTAGACGAATATCGCCCCCGTTTGTCAAAATAAATGCCCCCTCCACCCATCCAAAATGGTGGCTATCAAAGACGAAACTGACAACTTACGCATTGTTGGTTTCATTTACCCCATTGCATACACTTCATGGGTCTCCAACCCCATCCCCATTAACAAAAAATATGGAACTATTCGCATCTGCATAGATTTTCGCGATCTCAATCATGCTTGTCCCAAAGACAATTTACCATCCCTGTTCATCGAACAAATCATCGATGATTGTGTCAACCATGAAGCACTATCCTTTATGGATGGGTTCTCCATCTATAATCAAATTCAAATCCACCCAACATATCAGTACAAAACTTCTTTTACTACCCCTTGGGGTACCTTTTCTTATCAAGTCATGTCTTTTGGACTCAAAAACGTCAGTGCAACATTTCAATGGGCCATGACCTATGTTTTTCATGATATTTCTTGCATCATCCTTTCTTATATGGATGACCTCACTGCTTGATCCAAAAAGTGAACCCAACATTTAGATGACTTACGCATCATTTTCCAACGATGTTGCCAGTACAATGTCCGCTTGAACCCCCTCAAGTGTGTCTTTTGCGTCATTGCCAGATGCCTCTTTGGGTTCATCGTCTCCCAACACGACATCACTGTTGACCCCCTCAATGTCCAAGCTATCACAAAAATTCCCCCACCTAGGAATTTACGCTAACTATAGAGCTTGCAAGGAAAAACCTACTTTCTACGTCACTTTGTCCCAGACTACACCACTCATGCACATGGTTTTCTATGCCTACTATGACATGATATCCCATTTGGATGGGACAAACATGCGCAATAAAATTTTGATGATTTGAAAGCTACCCTATCCAATGCCCCTTTAATTAGTCCCCCATACTATGATCGTGATTACATCCTCTACTTATCAGCCTCAGTTGTCTTAGTAGCAGGAGTCCTCATCCAATTAGAGGATGATGAGCATGGACATGTGATTTACTACATTAGTAAAAACCTTTCAGGGTCACCCTTGAAGTATAATCATGATGAGAAACTTGCATTGTCATTTGTCCTCACAGTCCAAAAACTACGACATTACATTTTACTTCGAACTACCAAGGTCATAGTAGATTCCAACCCCATGCAGTACTTGCTTAGTCAATGATAGATTAATGGAAAATATGCTTGATGTATCGTTATCCTCCATGAATACGATCTAGAGTTCTCTAATCCCAAAAGCAAGAAATATCTCGTCCTAGCCAAACCCATTACGACTTTTCCCTCGGACGCTAAAGCTTCCCCCATCAATGAGGATTTCCCTGATGAACACCTCTTCTTCATCCCCTCCAATGACCCCTGGTACGACGACCTCCTCATCTACCTTCATACATAGAAGTTTGGGTCTCATCTCTCTTGAGATGATCGTCGACACATTTGCCATCAAGTCCCCTAATACCTCCTCATCAGATACATTCTCTATCGACGCGGGGTCGACACCATTCTTCGTCGATGTCTTACCATCGACGAAGTTGACAGAGTCTTGAATGATTTCCACAACAACGCTTGCGGTGGTCACCTCTTGGGTATGTCCACCGACCAAAAAATCATTCGATCAGGGTACTTATGGTCCACTTTGTTTCATGACTGCATCCACGCTATCAAGTGATGCGACAAATTCCAACTTTATGAAAACAAAGCATGAGCTCCACCAGCTCTTCTACACGTAGTCATCACTGTCGAACCTTCTGTAAATGGGGCATAGACTTCATGACTTTCCATCCTCCATCTAGTAATGGAAACAAGTACATTGTTGTGGCAGTGTATTACTTTACCAAATGGGTCGAAGCCATGCCAACATTTAACAACACCATTGAAACAACAACGCATTTTTTCTTCAACCACGTCATTATCTGGTTCAAAGTCCCACTACAATTAGTTTCCGATCGTGGTAAACACTTTGAGAACGAGATCTTTATGTAAGTCTCCTCAATGTTAGGTTTCACCCATGAGTTCTCTTCCCCATACTACTCTCAGTCCAATGGATAAGTCGAGGCTGTCAACAAAGTCCTCAATACCACATTGCTACAACGTACTGTCAACAAACATAAGACCAACTGGCATCATATGTTGTTTTCCGCTTTATGGGATTATCGTACAATAGTCAAAATTTCCATCGGTTTTACATCGTTCCACCTCGTCCATGGGATCGAAGCCACCCTCCCTATCGAGTGAAAAATCCCCACATTACGCACCGCCATAGAGCTCTTACCTAACACTTCTCCAATGGAACAACACCTATTGACCTTAGAGTCACTTGATGAAGACCATCGATCTTCATTACAACACAATGAAGCAGCTAAAAAATGGTCCAAATCCACCTTCGACCACCATGTCAACCTTCTCTCATTCAATGAAGGTGATCTCATGTTAGCCTATGATATCGCCCACGACACTCTGGTTCATGGGAAATTCGATTCATTATGACATGGAACCTTCATTGTCCAACATTGCCTCACTAAAGGCACCTACATCTTGGCCTCTCCAGAAGGCTACCTTCTCAAAGAATCTGTCAATGGGTTGTAGTTAAAGAAATTTTATGCCTAAGCATAGCCCCCCTACCTTAGGTTTCTCTTTGTACATATTTTTAGATTTTTTAGTCTTCTTTACCACCACCACTCCTCATGTATGATACATCATCAGTGTTATTGGCAGATGCATCATCCATCATCCTACCACATCAGTTACGTAGACAATGCCAGCCGTTGGACCCAGAATCTCGCTTCGA
Source organism: Picea engelmannii (assembly GCA_009831015.1). Classification (NCBI taxonomy): domain Eukaryota; kingdom Viridiplantae; phylum Streptophyta; class Pinopsida; order Pinales; family Pinaceae; genus Picea; species Picea engelmannii. The sequence goes on from ML777974.1 coordinate 333,136, forward strand.
CTGTTTGGGCCCTCTATAACCCCTCACATATCCTGCTCCACTCCAGTGGCATATGTTTGGGCTCAACCACCAACAACCAAGATGAATATGACATCGTCATTGGTCTCCTTTTTGAGGCTAGTCACCACCACATTTGTCACCTTAGTGTTCTATTAGATTCTCAACCTGTCGTCATGTATCTCAACAATGTATATCATGTTCACGATCCTTGCCTCTTTCGCAAATACCTACAAGTTAGACCCCTATATCGCAAATTTGATTCCATCACATTTACACATATTCCAAGAACACTTAATCAAGTAGTAGATCACATGGACAACTTAGTATTAGATTGGCATTTATCACATTAAACAACATCATATACATAGCATCACACATCTGTCAAAACACATAGAATAAACATCATAAAACATAACACAGAGAGACATGCATGATAAAAATATATCCATATATATATATATATCATCAAAGGTCATAAGAGTTTACAAAATATATACAATTCCCCATAGACCCATGAATCTCATCACCCCTATGAGTATAGAAATGGGTATCAATTACCCTATACAAAATCGGGCTCCCAAGCCCGTACATAAAAAAAATGACACTCAAGTTGACCCAGAGCTCCCCCCTTAGGTCCTCTACCAGCTGGAGATGCCCCACCAGCTGGAGGCCCTCCAGCCCCAGGAGCATATGACCAGTCATTGCTACCCCTTCCACTGCTACTCTATGGATCAGGGTCCACCACTCTGCTTATACCCCCATGCACTGGTCCGGGACCTCCTTGTCCTAGATGTGGGCCCATATTCCATCAGGCATACCCTACAGAACCTGCTCAAAAATTTTGTGCAGATCCTCTAGCATGACCCCAAAATTTCCTTATGGCTCTCTCATTTGTCCATCACTAGCATCATCTCATCGTCGCCTCTGTCTAGCCCTCGACTCTGCAGGCTCATGTCAATTCGGATCCCCAACAACCTCTTCCTCTCGTCCTCGAGGACCAACATATATAAAATAACACCATATATAGTGTCAACATCTGTATACACATATGATAAATTCTATTTATCCAAATAAAAAAACATAAACAAAATACCAACACACACCTCTCTGGTCCCAGTCCTCCCCAGGAGGAAGCACCATATTTGGGTCTTGTCTGTAGTCCATACCCACATACAGATATCTCAAGATAACCTGTGGCATCTAACACCACACTCGTGAAACCGTGGTCATGAAGTAGTGGCCACCCTCACCTCCTCCATGCCAAGCCAACACATGGGCCCACCACATCAGTCACGACTCTCGTCACCCTGTTGGATATAGAAGAATCCTCATGCGTAGTAGAGGCACCCTCTCCAAAAACCAGGCCACTGGCACATACTTGAATGCAAAGTCACCGAAGTCGGCTTTTCGACACCGGTTCAACTGGAAAAAAATATTGGTGTGCATCAACACACCCCATGCAAGTAGGTCCCCATCCAAGACCTTCTCCACCACCCTCACCTGACCACCAATGATCCACTAAGTACCTAGGGATCCATAGATCCTCACCACCATCACTGCAATGCACTCTGCCAATAGGTCATTGATGGCCTCAATACGAACGACTGAAACTGACATTAGTTTCAGCCCAATATAGTGACGAGGCACCATGGTATCCACCCGATCCTACCTGGGAATATGGGGATCAACAGTTAGGTCCATCCCACAGAATGGGAGCCCCATCAGAAAGTATATATCCTCTGTAGCAGAGAATGCCAGTTGTTCCCCCCTGACAATGAAGCACTGAAAATCAGTTCTCCACATCCTCACTAGAAACTGTAGCAGGTACTTCTGTGATCGTATCAAGGAGAAATTGAAGAAATTGAGCAACCCGCAGGCTACCAAGTGTCTCTATATGCTCGGATGCTCCCTCACAACCTCTCGTAGTTGGTCCTATTCACGCTCTCGCCAGTGGGATGACATCATGCTATATGATCTACTGATCACCTGCATCCACATAGAAATATTTGATCAGCCTCATCATCCATAAAAAAACATAAAATATACAAAAATTCACAACCCCTTAGCCTGCCCATAGTGCATGGATTTTCCCTAGATAGTTGCGCACATGTGCACACCTGTCCTTCATACAATTGTGCACTAATGCGTAGCTATCTGAAAAACAATTGTGCATGAGTGTGCAGTTGTCAGTCAGACAAGTGTGCATCTCATGCACGCTTATATGTCCCACCCTCACCCCCGCATTCATGGCTGTGTCAAGCACAACCGCACATTATGTGTGGGAAATGAGGTTATACCCGCACACATATGCACGAGTATTCCCCCTTTTCCCACATAGTGGTGGACCCCTACCCTTAAAAACCCCTTGTACAGACCTCCGTACAACCCCTACCTACAAACTATGAAATTCACAAGGTGTAGTATGATAGGATCCCTAACTTGTCTCTCGCCACTCCCAGATCGGTATCCTCACGCTCTCACAATCTTGAATTCTCCTCACAGCTATCTCATCAGCTCAACAATAGTGACAGGTACAAATGGGGTGGCATTGTGGGTCCACCATCCATATATAAACCATTTTTCCCAACTTCCACACTATGTTACAGGAGCCCAAAGCCTTTGTTTTCTGATCTATTCTCACTCATGGGATCTTGATCCCACCATCTACAAGTTCATATCCCTTGAGTCATCATCTGCACTTGGCCCCGAAAGATCCTTTTTCTCATGTCATGTTTAGGTACGCATGCTCACTTTCAATTTTGTCAAATATCTATTATATGATCTTTCTCATCAGATATTGTTCATGTTGGGTATTTGGTTTTCTTGTGTGCAGGTACTTGTTCAACAAAATTTATAGCCTTTTCAGGTATATGTTCGAAAATGGCATGTAATTATTCCCTCTGTAAATCAATTGCATATCCCAATCAAACCCTTTGACATTTACCTTTATGATCCCTACATTTGTCTCTACAGTATCTTCACCTCTACTGCAATTTGGTACTATCATCCAATAGCACTCTCCCCCACATGAGTTGTCCCATTCATAGTTCCCCTTGGTAACTTGACATTCATGTCGATTTCACCCCCTAGGGATGGGAGTCCTGATAGTATTATGCACTACTGAGAATGAACCCCATACTTCTTCTCATCATATTGCTAACCTTCCCAATGGAATCCCAGGTCATATCATCTTGGTTCTATTGACTACATATTTGTAGTTTCATTAGCCCTCCATCTCATCCACCATCAGTTTTCCCATCTTCAGATTGTCCTCCATCCATTTCCCTAATACAAAAACCCACCCATTGGGCCCCCACCCTCCACCAGTTATGTTTCACAAACTTATGCCTTAAACAGGCCAAACCATATTTCACTGGGACACCCGTTTCTGTATCTGTAGACTCAACCCAAATTATTCTTTATTTCTTTCGTAATTGTATAAAACCTTTTCTTCTAGCATATACATAGCCTTTTCATCGTCATCCTTGATGGCCTTATTTTCCTTGGAAAATCAACTCATGTCACCCTTGGTTGGGGCATCCACCCTTTTTTTTGACATCGTTAACAAACCCCGAGTATCCCAAGTCCATGTACCCATGATCTCTAATTTTCCCCCCTTTGTTATCCTCTGGCACAGTTTAAACCCATATCTAGTTGTCCCCCTAACACTAGATCCAGTTTTAAGGTTGTTGCCAATCATCCTTCAAAACCCCCAGCAAAGGGCAGTCTTGAGCCCCATAGCATCGTGTCTTCATTCATGTTACCCCTTAGTACCTGATATCATCTATGACTCAGTGGAGTTCAGGAATCCCTTAGCTTCTTGGTGTTGTGTCTCCCTTCATGTCGACATCAACATAGTTTCCATAAGGGTGACAGTATCTTGACTCTCGTTAACTTTTCAATGAGGAATCTCAGACGACACAGAGAGAATCATCATTGCTTTCTGATTTTGTTGACCCCCATAACATTCAAATTCAACAAAATCTCATGTTAAGGTGGGTCTTACTATGAAACCATTGCATTCATTTCATACCAGTCAAAGACCTATGAATTTGTTAGGCCATCAATGCCTACAAGTCATCGATAATTCTTACAGTCTTCCTTGACTCCCTTCAGAGCCTGTTCACCAATTAGAACTGCCATTTGTCATTATCAACCGCCCCCGACGATGTTGCAGTTATATACATCCGTATTATTCATCAGTTACAGTCCCTCATTTTGGTTCCATGACATGAGCATAGGGCATTCCTGCCTCGTTTGTACAAATTTTTTATTTTTTCTCCCTCGAGAAAGGTTTGGGTCCCTAATTTTTCCCTCTCCATCCAACGGATCTCTCTTGCATTTCTCTTCACTCTTCCTTACAATGGAACTCTCAACAAAATAAACATCGATGTCTTTCGTCTATACGTATGCTCCTAACCTCACACATCAGAGGGCATCTTTTATCAATGAAAAATCATCTACAACATTGCACACAATGGTTGAAGAAAAACATCAATTCCAGTAGCAATTATTCCACCTACAACACTAAAATCCATCCAAAAGGAAAAAATATATATACTTGGGTCAAAAATCAAAGTGCGCAAATTCACCAAAGGAAGCGTGCGCATAATGTAGAGGCTAACACAAGCCTCAGCCTCAATGTGCACTGTGCGCAAGATGCGCAACTATATATGAGAAAATCTATGCACTTCTATGAACGACACATTTATGGATCTTGTCAGCCCCTCAACCACTTCTAGTTCGACCCCCAACACGATTTGACACTCATATCTAAACGAATTTTAGCTTGGAGGATGGTCAAGGGCTAGGAAGTGCCATAAAGGGCCCCTTGTTCACACTATGAACAAATTATATCTTGCCATGAATGGATTCTATAAATATGTGTCATGGGTGTGCTAAGAAAATTAGAAATTCAAGGTATTTTTATGCTGCAAGAATTCTTCTTTGAGAATCCTCTTTTCTCTTTGAAGCATTCAAGCACCATTGCAATAGGCCATTCCACTCACCTCTTGAGTGAATTGGAATTGTATTTTCTTCACCATTATAATTTATTCCATTGTATGAAGAGAAGAGATCTCAATTAGGGAACTCAAGAGCCCTCCCAAGGAGGAAGATGGGACTCATAAGTCCCTGCCTTTCTCTATGGTGTTTAGCTTATCAATCTATTGATCCATTGGTAGCTATATGTTGGTCATTTTTTTTATTTTCATGGTTCTAGTTTCTCAAGCTTCTCTAACATTTATTTCTTAGTTGTTTTTAGTTGTATTTCTTTGTTTTCATGTGTATTTAGTTTCTATAATAAACTCACAAAATTTTGTCTTGTTTAGCTGTCTTAACTAAGCATGCAAGTGTTGTGTTTTTTCTCACCCAAGTGACAAAACCAACACAACAAGAAACTCCAAGTTTTTATGGTCAAACTGATTTGGATTTTTTTTTAACAAAGTTTGAGTTAGAAGTCTTGGAAAATCGAAGGTTATTATTTTTGGATATGTCCTTGAAAGAAACACCTACATATCAGTGGGGTACTCACTAAGAAAATATTCATGATTGGTATCAATACAAAAGATTATTGCGCATTAGATTTGGTGCAAAACAGGAGAATAAATATCAAGAAAAGTTTGATGAAATAGGAAAACCAAAAGAACATATATATTGATACATAATTCCATGGAGATTAGTACCACCGGAGGAATGGCCACATCACTTCATTCATACATTAGAATGCATCCCAAGAAATTGGTATACAGAATTGAAACTGCATAGAGGAACTGTAAATTAGGAAGATTTTCAACAGAACTTTGTAATTACATTTACTTTTGAACATGAGAATCCAATGATGGATGAAGCAATGAAGTTGGTAAAAGAGATATTCTTTGAAGAAAAATAAGTTGAAATTGTAACAACCTATCAGAACCAAAATCGACAGATAATTAGATAATTTATACATTGCTACCACGCCGCAAAAGATGATCTAGCATAAGAAAAACCATGTGATATTTAGATAACAAAATTTGAAGGGGAAAAAGAAGTAGAACGTCCACAGTTATAGTTAGAATATTTGTTTGCACCACTGAAGATAAAGAAATTCAATATAGGAACAAAAGAGAATCTAAAAATTGCAAGTATTGGTGATTATTTGGGATAACCAGACAGTGGAAAGAATAACAAAGTTACTGCGCGAGTATAGTGATTTATTTCTAGCAATGTTTTTAGAGATGAAAGGGGTAGCAAGATAACTCAGAGAGATAAATATATCTCTACGACCAGATTCCATACCAATAAGATAGAGAACCTATAGGATGAATCCATAAACAAAATGTTAAGGCATAGATTGATAAAATGTTAGAGGCTGGTATAATAGAACATGTTGAAGAATTTGAGTCAATTATCCCTATGGTAGTTCAGGAGAAGAAGCAAGGGGGAATAAGGATCTGTGTAGACTTGAGGAATTTGAATGATTCATATCTGCATGATCCCTTCCCTACTCTGTTTACAGATGAGGTATTGGAGAATGTAGGAGGACAAGAAGTAAACTCATTTACTAAAGGATTTTTAGGGTATCACCTGTAGTGGCTGCATCATTTAACATCGAATAATTACACAAACAAAAAGTAACTTCTAATTTGTATATGAAAATTCAATAATTCCTTTTATTTTAACACATACGCAAGTTAAATTTAACAACGAATATTAAAATTTTATAACATAATAAAACAAATACATAATTTTAAATACCTTGTTCTGATGCTAATTCGCCTTGTTGCCTTGCTGTTGCCTTCCTTCCTGCTGCTTGATGCACTGACCAACACTGCCCAAACCTACTATCCTCCCTACCAACTAGGACAACTACCTAGCTCCAGGATATCATACAAATATCCTGGCCCCCTTGCCCAAAACCTCCAGCAAACCAGTGCCTGTACTGATCCAATCCGACTCCAAAACTCAACTCCCCTCTGCAAATCCAAGAGAGCCCCAAAAATCCATCCCCCAATATCCCGTAGAATGATCCCCTCGTAAACCTCCTTCCCCTCCATATTCCTCCTTCATCGACTTCCCCCTCATTTACTTCCCTACCTACCCATTTATTACCTTATCTTATCCTTTCGTAGTTAATGCCCCTTATCCCCTTTATTTATTATTTTATCCTATATTTAATGTCCTATCCCTTCCCGAATACATAAGCTTAATTTAACAATATAATTTATTATCCCTTTTAAATTTAATACCCAAGTTATTGAATATAATAGGTAGTTAATTAATTAATTAATTAATCAAAATTATAACCTTTAATTAATTAATAAATACTTAATTAATATCATTAGACCAATTGTTGTTTAGTTATTAACATGTTAGTAAAAATTAATTACTTAATAAATATTTTACTTAATAATCCCGAAGTATATATTCTACTAGGGTTGTTACATACACCCACCCTTCAGGAAACTTCGTCCCAAAGTTAAGGTGTCTTATGGTACAAAGGAAAAGAAACCTGGTTCAGACATTCATAAAAAGTAACCGACATTATCAGTAAGTAAGTCAAGAAAACTCATACGTACTAGTGTATATGTACAAGAAATGCATGTGTAGCTAGTACATACAAGTCTCGTGCATGTACTAATAATCAAAACTATCATCTTTTAGTAATTTATGTATGCATCCAATCCAGTCAACAAGACTAGTCTTTTATAAAAGACAACAACCAATCAATTGTTTGAGAAATTCTTCTTTTACAATTATCCGGTTCAACAATTTTATCTTAAACAACTGTGGTTTAGTTACGTAATAATGAATATTCATATATACACATTTCTCTTTT
>ML777974.1:350830-382664 GCA_009831015.1 Picea engelmannii
AACCTTTAATTAATTAATAAATACTTAATTAATATCATTAGACCAATTGTTGTTTAGTTATTAACATGTTAGGAAAAATTAATTACTTAATAAATCTTTTACTTAATAATCCCTAAGTATATATTCTACTAGGGTTGTTACATCACCAGATCATAATATCACCAAAGGATTGTCATAAGACTACATTTTCCACAGAATGGGGGTCATATCGATATACAATGATGCCTTTTGGATTGAATAATTCCCCTGCTATTTTTTCAAGAGTAGTGGTAGTTGCATTTAAAGATTTTATACATAAATTTTTGGAGGTTTATCTGGATGATTGGACAATATTTATCTTATTGAAAGATCATGTTGAAGTTTTAAGATTGATGTTAGACAAGTGTAGATAGTGCCAAATTTCATTGAATATTAAGAAATGCTTATTCAGTGCACCATTTGGAATTTTGCTAGGGAATGTGGTGTGTAAACAGGGTTTGTTGGTTGATCTTGCAAAGATTGTTGTCATTGTTAATTTACCACCACCTAATTCATTGGACCAATTAAGAGATACACTTGGTCATATAGGCTACTATAGAAATTTCATAAGGAGTTATGCACAGATTACTACACCCATGGAGAATCTGTTAAAGAAGGATATCAAATTTCAATGGAATGATGAGTGCCAACAAAGCTTGGACATATTGAAGGAGAAAATGGTGACAACACCAATTCTGGTGTTTCCAAATTCGTCAAAAGAGTTCCATGTTCATGTGGATTCTTATTCAATAACACTTGGATCAGTATTAAAATAGTCAGAGGAAGGTGATATAGATCACCCAATAACATTTGCAAGAAAGAAGCTCTCAGATTCATAACATAATTATAATACAAAAGAGAGATAAGGTTTGGCTATGGTGTATGCATTGCAGAAGTTTAGACATTATTTGTTAGGCCAACATTTTAAAATGTTCACACATCACTCTGCTCTTTGATACCTAGTCAACAAGTCAGTGATGAGGGGGAGGATATGTAGATGGTTGTTGTTATTTTAGGAGTTTGATTTTGAGGTAGTTGTGAAAGCTGGAATATTGAATGCAGGGTTAGATCATCTATCTAGGATAACTAATGGAGAGGAACCAAGTAGCTTGGAGGATAATTTTCCTTATACACAACTCTTTTCAATGCATATTGTTGATGAATACTTTGTTGATATTATTGAATTTTTTGAGTACAGGATTTTCCCCAAAGAAATATAACACTGTGCAAAAAAAGAATATGGTGTTTCGAGTTGTAGATTATTGACCTATTGTAGGACACTTGTATAAAATAGGTGCAAATAATATTCTAAGGAGATGTTTCATGGAACATGAACATCCTATCATCTTAGAAGAAGAACATGAAGGAATAGTTGGAGGACACTACGCAAGAAAAGATACTATGCATAATATATTGCATGTAGGACTATGGTGGCCAATAGTTTTGAAAAATGCAAAGGAGTATTTCCAGAATTGTGATGTCTTTCAGAGGGTCGGAAAGCCATCCAGGATCGATGAGATGCACCTTAAACCTTAGGTAACTCTTAAAGTGTTTTATAAATGGGAAGTAGCTTTTGTAGGACCAATAAATCCACCATCTAGAAGATCAGGAGAAAGGTACATCATTACAGCGACAAAATATCTAACCAGGTGGGCTGAAGAAAATGTTAAATTTTGAGCTTGATTTAATACTATAAGTACTTCTTTAAATTCTGAATTTGCTTTGAATTTAGCTTAACATAATTCATAAACCAGAACAACAATAATCATAAGAATTTACTAGCATGCAACATCACAACACATGTACCCTGGGGAAACCCTATATAGGGAGAAAAACCCCAACAAACAATTTCCTTTTATTGCATTAATAAAGTATGATCACTTACAAATATCCATTGTGAAATTCTAATCTTAAATGAGCTTGCCAAGATGATTTATACCTGATTTTATGACATGTAGAAGTAGAAATACTTTGCTGATATAATCTCTTGTTATCGACCGACACTTTGGAAGAAACTATGTGTTTCCTGGGTGCTGCTTTGTTTCATTTTCTGGAATTATATGCATCCTTTCCAAATAGAGATATATGCATCCTTTTATTGACTAATATGCAACCTCTCCTAATAGAGATATATGTTTCCTTTCTGGACTGAAATGCAACCTCTCCCAATAGAGATATACACTTCCTTTCTGGAATGATATGCATCCTCTCCTAACACAAATATACACTACCTTTCTAGATTGATATGTTGCCTCTCCTAATAGCCTTACACTGCATAACACATATATCTATGCAACCTACTAACATTGATAAGCATTGTAACATGCACTCACTACCTTTTAATATTGATATACATCAACACATTAAAAAAGAACTCACACCCTCACACTACAAAATACATTGACAAGAAGGAGGGTCGACCTATGCTTATATAGGAATGGATAGGTGAAGGAGAGGGCTTGAATTAGAATCTTGAATGCATGCTTTTCATAACTCAACTTTACACATGAGTTCGAACTTAGACCTTGACTTTACACTTCAGTTAAGAATACAACTCGCCCTTGTGACTTGGAAATGCATGTGAACTAACTCAGCATGCACATGTGATGCATGCAACATGCAAATAGACATGCATGAAATATGCAACATGCAACACGCGACATGCAACAAAAACTTTACAACTTTGACTTTGACCTAGAGATGCAATTTTGACTTTTAGAACTCAACCTTGACATTCAACTCAACTTTTTACATGGAAATTTGAATTTCTTCATGGTGGATAATTTCACAGGTGCCAACACACTAAATTAATACATTTACATGATTTTCAATATCAGGAAGATTATTTGTTTCTATCTCATAGGAATTTTACGTTCAACCTAGCATTTTCTATATGCCTTGACGTTTTCTCATGGCTCATAAGGCTTGACTAGTCTCACAGAGGTTGTACCTTTCCCCATACTTTTTTACTAGTATTTCTATGCTCATAGAGCTTGTACATTCCCCCTGACGTTTTCACTATATTGTCTACGCTCACAGAGGTTTTACGTTCCCCCTGACTTTTGCATTAGACTTACATCTTGACTCACAAGATCATATAACATATCGTTCATCCTGAATTTTGGTTTGAATCACAGAGGTTTTATGTTCCCCTTGGATTTTGTCAATACCTCACAAGACTAGTTGATTCTCCAAATCTCTCTAGATAGCCTCAAGGTGGCCCATATGGCCTCTCATTAGATAATTATTGTCAATGATGCCAAATTTAACACTCCCTCTTAGCAAGGGAGTCATTCTCAACCACACAAATATTTCCTCTCAGTTTCACAGACGGTCTCATTGGAAATGGCTTGGTAAAGATATCAACTACCTACTCACTCGTGGTTATGTACTGTAGCTTTACAATTTTTCTTTGGACCAAGTCTCAAATGTAGTGGTACTTCATGTCAATATGTTTTGAACTGTCATGAAATACCAGGTTCTCTATCTGTTTTATGCAACTTTTATTATCATAGTGAACCACCATCATCTCGATCTTGTCACCAAACAACCCAAAAACCAATTTTATGAGCCATACTACTTCCTTCCTAACACCACTTGTTGCAATGTACCCAATCTCTGTTGTACTCTTTGCAATGGATCCATGTTTTTGTCTTGACCAAGAGATCATAGTGGATCCTAAATTGAAGAAGTATCTAGATGTTCTCTTCTGCTCCATTGGGCTTCCTTCCTAGTCAACATCTACATACCCATGCAAAAATATACCACTACTGGATGTATATCTCAGACCATAGGTAATGCTCCCTCAGAGATATCTCAAGATGTTCTTTGCTACCACCCAGTGTCTCTGTCTCAGTTCAACCCATGAAATGACTCATTGCAATCATTGCATAGAATATATTTGGCCTGGTATGGATCATATACATCAATGATACAATCAAATTCCTATACATGGTGGGATCCACCAAATCTGAACCTATATTAGAATCATGCAGCTTCCACAGGTTGGTAATCATCGGCGTAGACATGGATTTACAATTTATCATACCAAACCTATTTAACACATCCACTATGTATTTTCCTTATGTGAGAAATATCTCACCCTGTCTTCTCCATGCTTCCAATCCTAGGAAGTAATGCATCAATCGTAAGTCTTTCATCTCGAATTCTGAGATTATCTTTGATGCAGGGATTTTTCAGGGATTTTCCGAGGGTCATGACTTTTGAATCAGTTATGCATTTGGGATGAAATTTTATTTGGATTTGTGTCTCGAAGAGTTCATTTTCGTTTCGATAGGATCTATCCAATTGGACATAGTTTCAACACTTTTTGAGGGCCAAATTCCTTCATATAAGGCCTCAAATTGGGGTTTTAGTGTTTTTACGAGAATTTTAATTTTTCAATTATCAGTTATCTATTATTTTATGAGATTAATCAGAAAATCGAGTTGAAAAATAGTTTCACGCTAGTTATCTCTTAGTAATTGGTCAGTTTTAGAGTCATGCAATTTTTTTTCTAAATTTAGTTGTTTTTCTAAAAACTAGTTGTTTTTCTAAAACTAGTTGTTTTTCTAAAACTAGTTGTTTTTCTAAAACTAGTTGTTTTTCTAAAACTAATTGTTTTTGAGAATCCAAGATAATAGTTATAAGGGGATGGAATTCGATTGTAATAGTTAGGATGGAGAAGGAATAAAGGAGAGTTATTTTTTTATTCTCATGTGTTTTCATGGTTTATTTAATATTGTGAATGAATCTCATGCTTTGGCTACAACAATCTCCCTCTTACACCATGCTATTATCCCTTCATCTCTTGTTAGAAAGAGATCATCAACATACATGATTAGTATAAAAGGTTGGTTCCCTCTTACCTTGAAGTGAAATTTCACATCATCATCACTTTTTTGAAATCCTAGGCTTTCAAGAAAGCCATCATCATGTCATACCAAATTATGGGAGCCTACTTAAGACCATGCAAGGCCTTAGATTGCATACACGAGTGTCTTTGTTATGTAGTACAAAACCATCTGGTTGTTCCACAAAGACCTCATGTTCAATATTTCCATTCAAGAACATTGTTTTTACATCCATCTGATGTAACTTCCAACCAATACTTGAGGCTAATGCAATAATAACTCGAATGGAGGTATACCTGGCTACAAGGGAAAAAGTCTCATCGTAGTCAATTCCTTCTTTCTGAGTGAATCCTATGGCTACAAATATTTCTTTGAACTTTTCCACACTCCCATCAGATTCATTTTTGATCTTGTAGATCCATTTGGAAGAGACCATTGATTTCTCCTTTGGCCTCGACACAATGTCCCAAACATTGTTCTTTAGAATAAACCTATACTCCTCAAGCATGACATCCTTCCATACTTTTAATTTATGTTCTTATTCAAATGAATAAATTTCGACATCATTGATGCTTCTCATCAATGCAACATAGCCTCCAAACTTGTGAGGCCTCTTACTTTCCCTGAAATTTCCTTTGGGAACAACTATCTTTTCTACTTCCTGCACTATTTATTTAAGCCATCCTCACTTCCTTTTAGCTTGAGGTTCTTAAAGATTTGTTTCCAACTCTTCAACAGATTCTAGGGGCTCTTCACTTAACCCTTCACAAGGTTCCTCCCTTTGATCATCTGACTCTTCATTTTCAGAAGAGGGTGAATCTGGTTGAACTGCTTCTGATTCCTATTGTATCTCACTGGATTTCTTGAATGTGTATTCCTCATGGAAATTCACATCCCTTCTTACCTCTATATTCCTCTGATATGGTACATATATCCTGTAAGCCTTGGATTTCTCGTTGTACCCCTAAAAAACCTATTTATTTCCTGAGGGTTCCATATTTGTCCTCTTCTCCTTGGGGACATGAATATATATAGGACATCCAAATATCCTTAGATTCCCTACTTCATGTTTAATCCCTGAGAAGACCTCTTCAGAAGTCTTGTCCTTCAAGATAGCATGTGGACACCTATTCTTAATATACACGATAGTGGAGGTAGATTCTACCCATAATGAATTTAGTATATCTTGTTCAAACATCATGGATTTTGTTTCTTCACATATTGTTCTATTTTCCCTCTCAACAACACCATTTTGCTTAGGGTTGTATGGAATGGTCAATTGTTTCTTGATTCCTACTTCCTTGTATAAATTCTCAAATTGGAGAGATTCAAGCTCTCCTCCATTGTTTTTTCTAAGAGTTCTAATGTGTTTCTCTATCATATTATATATATATATATATATATATATATATATATATATATATATATATATATATATATATAAGTTCTTTGTAATGAATATGACCAAGACTTCTATTCCACAACTCATTGGGGCTAGTCACATCATGAGCTAAATCTTGAACTGAATGTCCTCTCACAACATATAGTCCTCCTCTACAAGTCCCAATAGTTTTTTTTGTACTTAGGTGGCTATATTTAGACACATAAGTGCCTTCCTATCTTGAATATCACCCAATATCCCTTGTCCTCAATGGTTGCAACTGATAATAGATTATTCCTGAGCCCCGACACATATAATACCTCATCAACATGAATCATTTCCCCAGATTCCAATATAAAGGAGATTGATCCTACTCCCTCTATCTTGTAACATTTGTCATCCCCATGCTCAACTTTCTTTGAAAAATATTTCTTCTTCAAATCTGAAAGGATATCCTTGTATCCTATCATGTAATTTGATGCACCACTGTCTACTAACCAAGTTTTAGGCCTTGTTATAACTATACTGGATAAAGTAGAAACCATGTAATGTTCTTTTCTATTTTCTCTTTCATTAGAAGGACTTTTTTTATTTCTTTTGGATTCATCATCCTCAAAAATTGAGGCATGATGTTTCCCTTTCCTTGGACCTTTCTTCTTATACCATCAATCTCTAACAAAGTTACCAAACTTATTGAAATTAAAACATTTAATATTAGATGTATCAATATTATTTCCTTTGAACATACCTTAGTATTTATCTTCTTCTGAGATCCTTTCTGGAAAGTGACTTTCTTCTTTCCCTTGAATATTGATGATAATGCCGAATTCTCTTCTTTGGATGGCTCACACCTAGTAGCAGTGCAACTCTCCTCTTGGAGACAGTCATGCCATAACCTCTCAAGCATGGGTTGAATCTCTCTCCCACTCACGATGGATAAGAAAGTCTCCCATGAAGAAGGAAGACCATAAAATATGACATGCACTAAGTCATCATCATCCACTGTGACACCTATGACCAAAATTTTATCCTTGATCTGGGCTATCCTAGAACAGAAAGATGTTACTGATTCACTTTTCTCCATCTTCAAATACTTAATATTGTTCTTAAGTGTCCTATTCTGAATTGGTGTACTTTTCTCATACAAAATTACCAAGGTATCCATACATTCCTTGGAAGACAATAACAAAGTCATTGTTGGAATTATATTGTTGGTATCATCCCTTTATTTGTTACGAGGCTCTCTTGGGAGTATTTGAGGGGAAATATTATGTCTTCTGAAATTGCCTCTACTATCAGCATTCTGGGCACTCTTGTAACCTTGATTCCCTTTCATTTTCATCTTCTCCATCTCTGCTGAAATATATTTCACTAGCTTGGACAATTCATCTACTTGAGGGTGGGATGCAGGGGAACCAGAGGTTGAGGCTTCAGATCTCCCCCTTCCCCTGTCTCTGTCAGCTTTATTCCTAAGTATGTCAACTGCCAATACATTGGACTCTAATTCCAGGGCTACATCTTGCATATGAGACAAGGAGGTAGCTCTTATCTCTCTTAACAACAAGCAAAGATCAGGGTCAAAATCACTAGCATAAGTAATTTTGGTAGAGGCTTCAGTAGGATTTATCTTAACAGGGATATTATTGTATATTTTGTTGAATCTCTTGGATAAATCAGAGACAAATTCTACCTCTTTTCTCTTTAGGGACCCAAACTCTGTGATATAATACATAAAGTCCTTTTTATCCCCCCACTGTCTCAAGAAAACATCATCTAAAGCTTCAATCCCAACAATAGATCCAGGGGTCAATCCCCTAAACCATTTCCTCACTTCACCATCAAGGCTATGGACAAATACTCTCATCCACACATCCTCATTTTTAATATTTAGATTGTATGCATAATTGTAGAAGGTAACAAGGTGTTCCTCAATAGTTATGTCTTCTTCTACTATGAATTTGGGCATGTATTTTAGGTAATATCTAGTAGGGAGATCATTCATGGGATGAGGTAAGACTAGAGGGGCATACCTTGTAGCCACTATTACATCCATTATGTACCTCGGGAGATTGGCACCTTCCATAGTGATGATAGCTGGAGGGAATATGGGAGGAGATGGAGTTCAGACCGGAGAGAGTGGAACTATTCTTCTAGGAGAAAAGGGGATCAATTGATTGTTTGGGGAAAAGGTCACAAGGCTCGAGGGAGCAGAGGTTTGGATTTCTTGAAATGAAATGACTCTAATAGGGGGAGGAGTGGTAAAACCCAGAGTAGGAAAATCTTCTAAGGTCCTGTGTTTAAACCATGGTACAACTTTAGGGGAGATAGGAGTGACAAGGATTTCTCCTTCCAATCCCAGACCAGGAGGGGAGAGATCAGCAGGAACACTCCCAAAATTTAAGCTTCGAGAAACTCCAATAGTTGGTATAACAGGAAAATGAGAAGAAGATATTGGAGTTTCTAAAGGAGGATGGTGAAAATCATCAGAAATATCTAGTTCATCAGCCAAAGTACCTTCTTCAGGGGTATTTCATCTTTTGAAAATTTTCTTTGGGTCAGCTTCAGGTGTTGCTAGAGGTAGTTGTGGGGTAGAACTCATGTGTCTGCCTCTAAAAGACACAACTAAAATAATGGAGTCGTAACAGTGGAGTCACCAGGTGCACTGTTACAATCTTCAATGTACTGAGTTCTGATGCACCTTCAAAATTAGTAAGATTTGTCGTTCAATCCTTGGGAAGATATTCAAGTCATCCCCGAAAACGATGCTAGAAATGTTAGCACTAGAAGTCACCTCTGGATTGCGGCAGAGGTAAGCCCAGTACCCATCAATTTTTATGTCACAATGAATAAATTTAAGGGGGGTCTAATGGATGCAAACTCAGGATGATATCGCTTTAACTCAGAAAATTGGGCCGGTATGCACAGGTAGATGAGGTCTTGATATAACTTTAGATAGTAAGTTGAAGTAAGGGTGAGCAGGAGGAATAACTTGAGGAGAAAATGTAAAGGTCTTCTATGGACATCCGATCTTCGAGCAGCCTAAGGAGGAAAAGCTTCGAATACAAGATCCTCTTGGATCCAAAACTTCAGGAAGTTGAAAACACTATAGAAATACTACAATCAAACATACATTGCAATATATTTACAACAACTCGACTAGATCATCCATGTCCAAGTCTTTTAGTATTAGAGGAAAAATATATGGAACAAAAAGTTGACTATCATTAAACAAGAAGTCTCAAATTACACACATGACCAGAGAACCAGAGGTTTCATTAAAACTTTACAATCAGGAGCTTAGCTCTACCATCGACAGTAAACAAAATGGAAAAAATGCCTACATATACTCAAAACTGACTCCAAATGCTTGAGACATGATCATGTCATGCATTCAAGGCTTTGCATTGATGAGCTTCTCTGTCAGGCTGTGCATGCAGATGTTGGTCAGACTGCCCATGTAGTTGTCTATCAAACAAGATCTCTATTAGGCTGGACTGAAAATATGCTTCCACAATTTGTCCCTCTATAGACTTCTATTTATGGAAGGATACGATGTCTCAAGCACCTTCCTTGTTTTCATTAACTGCTTCATTGGGATCGGAGTGGGAATAAGTCAAACATGACACCTTTCATTTTGAATGGTATATCGATGCTGACTGTGACCACTTGTTCTTTGCTGGACCTCTACAAAGAGATGGTGGGAAGATTTGAAGACTGATGAGGAGGAGTCGAAAAGGTGATTGGTGTGGGATAAATAGAATACAACGCATGCTCGGGGGCCAGGTGGAAGGAAGTGAGAGCAGAGGATGAATGGGGAAGTGTGGGTCGAAGTGTAAAGTGAGAGGAGTGTGATTGGTCAAGAGGGGAAACATGGATATGATGGTGGAGGAAATATGGAATGGGAATGTGAGACACATGTCAAGAGGTGAGAGAGTGAGATGCGAAGGTGGGATGGTGATGTGGCACAAGAAGGTGACAAGGACGCAGAGGAGAGGTTGCAGTGGCAGGCGCAGTGGGGACAATAATGACACAGGAGGAAGCGACACAGGGACAGGTGTCGTGAAGTGAGAGGAGGAGGTGAAAATAAGATTTGACATGAAGTGGAAGTGGGATACACATGTAAGGCGGTGATAAGGAGATATGACAGTGCCAGGGGATAGGCGTGAGTGGGTGATGTGAGTGGAAGACAGGTGTTGGCAAGAGAGGAAGGTGGTAAGAAGAGGTGCTAAGTGTCTTTCTCGGAGGGGGCGAGGAGTGGTAACTAGGAATGAGAAGGGGGGTCCGAGCATCGTGAGGAGGTTCCATGTTAGTGTGGGGCCCATGCCAGAAAATTGACTGCTTGGACCCCCCCCTGCCCCCCTCATTAAAGGCAGAATGCTTGGGGGATTGCAACTAGGATTGTGTGTCGTAGATATGAGCACGCAGATCTTGGCCACCCATATTTACGTGCCTCTTAGCACAACGTGGCCAGGCCCAAAACTTAGTATAAAAGGTAGAAAGTGGGTTTTTTTATCCCACTTCTGTGCACAACTTCACCATGGTGTCCTTTCCTAATGGAAAAGCACCCCTTTTACAATATTATGCTAACGTTAGGCTCCATGGGAGATAGATTCCTCCCTGTGAGTCTCTAAGGACTATTTCACAACTTTAGTGACTTAGTTGGGTTGTGGAGTTATCTACTAAAACATAAAGAAAAATGATATTTACAATGACATGAAGGAGCCACCCATGGCTCAAACAAAAGAGTTATTTAGAAAATTCCCATTAACAGGGCCACCAAAAACTTCAGATCCCTCCAAATTCTGCAACCTGTAAGTATTATTTGGAAATACCTCAGAAAATTTGAAGGGTCCAATCCAGAGGGCTTCAAATTTACCATGCTTTCACTTGTCCTGTTTGGGTGCATCCCATTTAAGTACTAGATCACCTAGCCGGAAATCCTCTTTTCTTACTTTCTTGTCAAAAGCCTGCTTGACCCTCTACTGATGCTCATGTGCTTTGTCCATCAGTTGCTCTCTAGTTTGCTACACTTCTACCATCTGTTGTATTCTTCTAGTCATAGCATCAGTCTCTCCTTGGAAGTATTGAAAGAATTTTTCCATAGGAAGTGCAAGCTAAGAAGGAAATATGGCCTCAATCCCATACACAAGCTGAAAAGGAGAGACACCAAAAGACCTCTTTGTTGTCACTCTATCATCCCACATAGAAAATTTTAACTTTGAATCCCATGCTTTATTATTGTCCTCTAGTAGTCTTTTGATAATCTTTATAAGGCTCTTGTTAGAGGATTCTGCCAATACATTCCCATGGGGAAAATAGGGGGTAAAGTGAATCAATGCAATTCTGAACTTCTCAGAAAAATTGATCAATAGATCGGCCTTGAAGGATGCAATGTTGTTAGTGATGATTATTTTCGGACAACCAAACCTTGCCATAATATCTTCAAGGAAACCAATGAATACCTTTTCAGAAGCACTCCTTGTGGGTATGTCTTCTACCCATTTGGTAAAGTAATCAGTGGTAGTCAAGATCCACCTGTGTTGATCACTTGAAATAGGATGATTTTCCCCAATAAAATCTAGGCCCCACTGCTGAAAGGGGTCTAAAGTTACCATAGGCTTCAATGGTAAGGGCTTGAGCCGCTGTTTTCCAGAGAATTTTTGACACTTAACACAAGCCCTAATTTTTTCACAGACATCTATGAATAGAGTAGGCCAGAAATATCCATCCCTGAGGATTTTATAGGCTGTAGTTCTCCAGAAATGATGCCCCCCACATCAATTGTCATGAAAATAAAACTTAATCTTTTGGGCTTCTAGTGGGTCTAAACATCTCAAAAGCACTCCCAGAGGGTCCTTCCAATACAAGACTTGATCAATAAGGCAATATCTAATTTCTTTAAGCTTTAGATCTCTTTCCTTTCTTTTCCCCATACCATCAGGGGGCCTTAACTCCTACAGAAAGAATATAATATCTTTGTACCAAGTGCATTCTACCAATGGAGGGTTGATTTGTGATTCTGTATGAGACAACTCAACTTGCTGATTTTCTGAGCAAGTGTTGATGGATTTAAACCCCAAAGCTTTGCAATTAGATTCAAAAAATATATTGGATAAACCTTGGCCTTTAACCAGTTTGGTGGGCTTTATTTCCAGATCAAATTCAATGATTTTGGCAATCCACTTGCTCCTTCTTCCATCTAGGTTAGGCTGAATGAGAATGTCCTTCACAGACGCTGAAGGAACATATGCAATGACCTTTGAATGCAGAACATGGACTCTGAAATATTTGAGAGCCTTCACCAAAGCACAGGATTGCTTCTCCATGATGTCATATTTGATCTCAACATCCCTCAGTGAACTGCTGAAAAAGGAAATAGGATGCTCTAGCCCTCCGACATTGTTCTACAATAAAACAACTACCACTGTATCAAAAGAAGAAAAGAAAAAAATTAGAAAATCCTTGGAATAATCGGGACTGATTAGCATAAGTGCCTCAATCAATGCCTTCTTGATTCGTTTGAAGGAATATCTAGATTCATCAATCCATTTTACTTCATTTCCCTTTCTGAGCATGGTCGTGATATGGTTTATTAATTCAACAAAATTTGGAACAAACCTTCTCAAGAAATTAATTTTTCCTAAGAAAGACTGAATTTCCTTCTTGGTTCTGGGAAGTGACAAGGTTTGAATAGCTTCTACCCTGCTTGAATCAATCCAGATCCCATCTACTGATACTATGTTCCCTAACAGTTTTCCCTTCTGTATAGAAAATAGAGACTTTTTGGGATTGAGGGAGAGACCAAATTTTCTGCATTTTGAGAATACCTTTCTCAGATGTTGACATTGTTCTTTATCAGACCTGGAAAAGATTGTAATTTCATCTAGGTAGATGACTACAAATTTATCCCTTTCTCCAATGAAGGCGATGTCCATAACTCAGTAAAAGGTTGCTCCTGTGTTCATCAATATAGAGTGCATTTTGGCATACATGAACGTGCTTCAAGGAGTGGTGAAGGCCGTATTTTCTCTGTCTTCAGGCAGGATAGAGATCTGATTGTAGCCAGAAAAAACCGTCAATCATGGAAATCCTAGATGCACCTGTCACCCTATGCAATATGTGTTCCATCTTAGGAAAAGGGTAATTGTCCTTCTTCAATCTTCTGTTTAGGTTCCTGAAATCAAAACAGAGTCTGATTTCCCCATTCTTCTTCCTTACAGGGACCAATTTTGCCACCCAATTAGAATATCTCAAAGGGACAATGATTTGGGCATCCAACAACTTGTTTACTTTCCTTTCCATAACATGCAATAGCATAGGATTTATTTGTCTTAATTTCTTCCTAAATGGTTTGGCCTCCTCTTTCAATGGGATCTTATGCTCAATGACACTTGTTTCATATGTTTTGAGGTCTTCATAGGTCTAGGAAAAAACATTAGTGAATTCTCTTAATAGCTCAGTGTACTTGGCCCTTTTCTCCCTTGACAAGCTGCTTGACAACTTGACAAATTTTGGATCCTCCTCTGTGCCAATATTGCACTCAGCTACATCAACATCATCATTTGAAAATTTACCCTTTAATGCCTCATCATTTCTATCAAATAGTCTTTCCAAAGGGACTAGTCCTATTGGGATATGATTGTTGGGAAACTGGACAATATGATGATTACCAATTTTGTGCATAAAAACATCATCATGAGGATTTATTTTAGAATCGGGATCTTGATCAATGTGTAATGCAGAAAACTCATCAACAGTCTCCATAAATATTCTGATCTCAATATCATCGACAAACACTTTCCAATGTTTAACATTGTCAGGTATAGAGGGTCTGAATTTCACTTCTACATCATATATGAGCTTAGGTGGCAAGGGAACTCTAAAATTACTTGATGAGACAGCCATAGAATCATCCATGGCATTCTCTTCCCTTGGAATAAATGAAATGTTGAAAGCTAAGAAAAACCTATCAACAAGATCCCAGACTTCATTTCTATAACTTCTAAGCCGAGGGTTCTTTGCTTGATAAATATTTCTGATCTGATGGAAAATTAACTCGGCATCCCCAAACATTGATATCTCTTTAATCCCCATGTCTTTTGAAACCCTTAAACCAAAAACAAGAGCTTCATATTCTACCACATTGCTGGTAGTTTCAAATTCTAACTTGTAGGACAGAGATACAATTTCTTGAACAGGAGAAATAAAAAACATTCCAGCACCAACACCTTCTCTAGAAGAGGATCCATCAAACAAAATTTTCCAAATAGAGGTAATTGGAGGAGAATATTCACAGAGAGTAAGGGACTGCTTTCTAATTTCAAGAGGGGTTTCAGGGGCATCGGTGAGCTACAACAAGATGGATCCTAAATCAGTATCAAGGGAAAAAATAGGATGGTTGCTGGGGTCAGATTCATCACTGATAATGTAGGCCAACTGAGCTTCTCTGTACAGTATTCTATGCTCCCCTGTGAACAAAAGAATGGTATCATATGTGAGGTCCATCTACAACGTTCCCCTAAGTCTCTTCATCCAATATCTTGACAACAACATGCCAAACTTGGGGGGAACATTAGCCACCATGATATCCATGACCACACTTTTCATGGGAAACTGAAACAAGGTCGCGGCTAGATCTTTGATGACCCCAAGACATTGCACTTTCCTATAATCAAAATAATACAAGTCATGGTAAGTCTTTGTGATTTCTAATCCAATTTCATCCATGAAATATTTGGACATGAGATTATGAGAAGCCCCTGAGTCCATCAAACAGTTATGTATCACCTTGTCATGTATGTTCAATTATGTATAGAAGGGAGGGGATGAATCATCTCTATATTCTATCATGGGACCTAAGATGACTGTTGACTTTTCATCCTGAAGATTTACTGAGTCTGAGGAGTGAGATGTAGGCTCGGACTGTAACAATTTAGTGAAGGATTTTTTGAAATATTCGTGCTTGACTAGCTCCGAAAGGGGTACATGGATCCTAATATTTTGAATCTCATGCTCAAAGCTAAAGTAGGAGGGGGGCTTCAAAATTTCCCTCACTTCTGGGACATGACCTTTGGCTATTGGTGAGGGGTTCTGTATTTTCTTTTCCTTGTTGTCATTTGTTGCATCTTTAGAAGGCTTCTCTACTTTGGAAGTCTGATCAGGGATGTTAGACTTCCTTTCTTTCTTATTATACTCGAGGCTATATTTATTTGGACTACTATTGGTCTTCTCTCCTTTACTCAACTCATTCATTTGGTCGTCCATGAGGGAATCCTCATATGCGGATTGGGTTAAATGGTGAAATGGGGAGGTGTCTCCAAGGAAATGGATCTTAGGTTCAATCTCTTCTTCCTCTCCTTCCTCATCAACAACAAGGTTATTTTGGAGAGGGTTCTAGATTTTATGATCATCCCTCTCTCTGTTATGAGGCTCTCTTGGGAGTATCTGAGGGGAAATATTAGGTCTTATGAAATTGCCTTTGCTATCAACATTCTGGGCACTCTTATAACCTTTCTTCGCTTCAAATTTCATCTTCTCCATCTCTATCGAAAGATATTTCACCATCTTGATCAATTCATCTACTTAAGGGTGGGATGGATGGGAACCAGAGGTTGAGGCTTCAGATATCCCCCTTCCCCTATCTCTGTCAACTTTATTCCTAAGTCTATCAACTACTAATACATTGGACTCTATTTCCAGGTATGCATATTTCATATGAGCCAAGGAGGTAGCTCTTCTCTCTCTTAAAAAGAGGTAGAAATCATGGTCAAAAGCACTAGCATAAGTAATTTTGGCAGAGGCTTCAGTAGGCTTTATCTCAGCAGGGATCTTATTGTACATTTTGTTGAATCTCTTGGAGAATTAAGAGACAGGCTCTCCCTCTTTTCTCTTTAGGGACCCAAACTCTATGATATAATACATAAAGTCCTTTTTATCCCACCACTATCTCAAGAAAACATCATCTAAAGATTCAATCCCAGCAATAGATCCAGGGGTCAATCCCCTAAATCATTTCCTCACTTCACTATCAAGACTCTGGAAAAAGACTCTCATCCACACATCCTCGTTTTAAATATTTATATTGTTTGCATAACTGTAGAAGGCAACAAGGTGTTTTTCAGCAGTTATGTCTTCTTCTCCTATGAATTTAGGCATGTATTTTAGATAATCTTCAGCAGGGAGAGAATTCATGGGATGAGGTAAGACTAGAGGGGCATACCTTGCAGCCACTATGGCATCCATTCTATTCCTTGGGAGATTGGCACCTGCCATAGTGATGATAGCTGGAGGGGAACCAAGAGGAGAAGGATTTTGGACCGGAGAGAGTGGAACTGTTCTTTTGGGAGAAAAGGGGACCAATTGAGTGTTGGGGGAAAAGGTCACAGGGATTGAGGGAGAAGAGGTTTGGATTTCTGTAAATGCAACGACTCTAACAGGGGGAGGAGTGGGAAATGAGGTCCTAGGTTTAAACCATGGTACAACTTCAGGGGAGATAGGAGTGATAAGGCTTTCTACTTGCAATCCCAGACCAAGAGGGGAGAGATCAGCAGGAACACTCCCAAACTTTAAGCTTCATGAAACACCAATAGTTGGTATAACAGGAAAATGAGAAGCAGATATTGGAGTTTCTAAAGGAGGATGGTGAAAATCATCAGAAATACCTGGTTCATCAGACGAAGTACCTTCCTAAGGGGTCTTTCATCTTCTGACAATTTTCTCTAGGTCAGCTTCATGTGTTTCTAGAGGAAGTTGTGGGGTAGACCTCATGTTTCTGCCTCTAGAAGCCACATCTGAAACAATGGAATCATAACAGTGGAGTTGCCAGGTTCACAATTGCAATCTTCAATGTAATGAGTTCTTATGCACCTTCAAAATAAGTAATCTTTTTCATTCAATCCTAGGGAAAATATTCAATTCGTCCCTGGAAACAGCTCCATAAATGTTAGCACTAGAAGTCACCTCTCGATTGCGGTAGAGGTAAGCCCAATACCCATCAATTTTTATGTCACAATGAACAAATTTAAGGGGGGTCTAATGGATGCAAACTCAGGATGATATCACTTTAACTCAGAAAAATGGGTTGGTATGCACAGGAAGATGAGGTCTTGATCTAAATTTAGACAGTAAGTTGAAGTAAGGGTGAGCAGGAGGAAGAAATTGAGGAGAAAATGTAAAGGTCTATTGTGGACATCTAGTCTTCTAGTAGCCTAAGGAGGAAAAGCTTCGTATACAAGATCCTCTTGGATCCAAAACTTTAGGAATTTGAAGATGCTATAGCAATACTACAATCAAACATACATCGTAATATAGTTACAACAACTCGATTGGATCATCCATGCCCAAGTGTTTCAGTCTTAGAGGAAAAAGAGATGGAAGAGAAAGTTGTCTGTCATTAAACAAGAAGTTTCAAATTACACACATGACTAGAGAACCAGAAGTTTCATTAAAACTTTCCATTCGGGAGCTTTGATATACCATCGACACTAAAAAAAATGGCAAAAATGCCTACATATACCTAGGATTAGCTCCAAATTCCTGAGATGAAATCATGTCATGCGTTCAAGGCTTTGCATTGATGAGCTTCTCTATCAGGATGCACATGCAGACGTTGGTCAGACTGCCCATGCAGTCGGCTGTTAGACACGATCTCTGTCAGGATGGACTGACAATATTCTTCCACAATTTTTCCCTTTATGGCCTTATATTTATGGAAGGAGATGATGTCTCAACCACCTTCCTTGTTTTCATTAACTGCTTCATTGGGATCGGAGTGGGAAGAAGTCAAACACGACACCTATCATTGTGAATGGTATATCGATGCTGACTGTGACCACTTGTGCTTTGTTGGAAATATGCAGAGAGACGGTGGGTGGATGCAAAGACTGATGAGAAGGAGTTGGCGAGGTGATTGGTGTGGGATCAATAGGATATAGCGCATGCTCGGGGGCCAGGTGGAAGGAAGCGAGAGAAGAGGATGAATGGGAAAGTGTGGGTCGAAGTGTAAAGGGAGAGGAGTGTGATTGGTCAAGAGGGGAAACATGGAGATGATGGTGGAGGCGATATGGAACGGGTGCGTGAGACACCTGTCAGGATGTGAGAGGGAGAGATGGGAAGGTGGGATGGTGATGTGGCACAGGAAGGTGATGAGGAGGCAGAGGAGAGGCTGCGGTGGAAGATGCAGTGGGGACAACAACGACACAAGAGGAAGTGACACGGGGATAGGTTTCGTGAAGCGAGAGGAGGAGGTGAAAAAAATATGTGACATGACGTAGGAGTGGGATACAGATGGCAAGCGGTGATAGGGAGATATGACAGTGTCATGGGATAGTCATGAGTGGGTGATGTGAGTGGAAGACAGGTGTTGGCAGGAGAGGAAGGTGGTAAGCAAATTTCTCATAAGGGGGGGAGGAGTGGTAAGAAATAATGAGTGGGGGGGGGTCCGAGCATTGTGAGGGGGCACCACGTTAGTGTGGGGCCCGTGCCAGAAAACTATCTGCTCGGACCCCCCCCCCCTTTGTTAAAGGAAGAATTCTTGGGTGTGTCCAACTAGGATTGTGCATTGTAGATATGAGCACACAGATCTCGACTACCCAGATCTACATGCCTCTTAGCACAATGCGCCCAGGCCCAAAACTTAGGATAAAAGGTAGAAAGTGGGTTTTTTTAATCCCCCTTTTACACACAACTTCACCATGGTGTCCTTTCCTAAGGGAAAAACACCTCTTTTACAACATTGTGTTAATAGGTTCCTTCATCAATGTGGTCGCATAATGCTCAAGATCATTCTCCTACAAGATATTCATGATCCTGAGGCTCCACACATTGAAGTTGGAAGCTCCTTCAAGCATATCCTCATCCATGACATAAATGGAGGATGCCATGGAACTCACACTAGAAACTGATCAAGATCTATTGGATATGTGTGTACCTTGTTCTTTCACTTCAACAAGCTCTTTCACACCCTTAGCTCTTATACCATGTTAAATTCTGAGCTTGATTTAATATTGTAAGTATTTCTTTAAATTATGAATGTACTTTGAATTTATCTTAACATAATTCATAAACTAGAAAAACAATAATCATAAGAATTTACCATCATGCAAGATCACAACGCATATACCCTAGGGAGACCCTATATAGGGAGAAAACCCCCATCAAACAATCTCCTTTTATTGCATTAATAAAGTATGATCACTTACAAATATCCACCATGAAAGTTTTCTCTTAAATGAGCTTGCCAAGATGACTTAGACCAGATTGTATGACATGTAGAAGTAGAGAGACTTTGATTATATAATCTCTTGTTATCGACCAACACTATGGAAGAAAATATGCATTTCCTAGGTGTTGCTTTGCATCCTTTTCTAGACTGATATGCAACATTTCCAAACAGAGATATATGAAACCTTTTCTTGACTAATATGCAACCTCTCCTAACAGAGATATATGTTTCCTTTCTAGACTGATATGAAACCTCTCCTAACAGATATATATGTTTCCTTTCTGGACTAATATGCAACCTCTCCTAATAGAGATATACGTTGCCTTTATGGATTGATATGTTTCCTCTCCTAACATCCTTACATTGCATAAGACAGATATATATGCAACCTGCTAACACTGATCAACATTGTAACACACACTCACTACATTTTAATATTGATATACATCAACACATTAAACAAGCACTCACACCCTCACACTACAAAACACAATGACAAGAAGGAGGGTCAACCTATGCTTATATAGGAATGGAGAGGTGAAGGAGAGGGATCGAATTAGAATCTTGAATGCATTCTTGTCATAACTCAACTTTACACTTGAGTTTGAATTTAGAAATTGACTTTACACTTTAGTTAAGAATACAACTCACCCTTGTGACTTGGCAATGCATGTGAACTAACTCAGCATGGACATGTCATGCATAAAACATGAAAATAGACATGCATGGATGCAATATGCAACATGAAACATGTAACATGCAACATGAGACATCCGACATGCGACATGCAAGAAAAAATTGACAACTTTGACTTTGACCTAGACATGAAATTTTGACTTTTACAACTCAACCTTGACATTCAACTCGACTCTTTACATGGAAATTTGAATTTATTCATGGTGGATAATTTCACACATGCCAACACACTAAATAAATACATTTACATCATTTGCAATATCAAGAAGATTGTTTGTTTCTATCTCATAGGAATTTTACTTTCAACCTAACGTTTACTATATGCCTTGACTTTTTCTCATGACTCACAAGGCTTGACTAGGCTCACAAAGGTTGTACATTCTCCCTGAATTTTTCACTAGTATTTCTATGCTCACTGAGGTTGTACGTTCCCCCTGAATTTTTCACTAGACTCTCTATGCTCACATAAGTTGTACGTTCCCCCTGACTTTTGCATTAGACTTACATATTGACTCACAAGATCATATAGCATCTTGTTCGTCCTGAATTTTGGTTTGACTCACAAAGGTTGTATGTTCGCCCTAGATTTTGTCAATACCTCACAAGACTAGTTGATTCTCCAAATCTCCCTGTCTATCCTCAGGGTGGCCCATATGGCCTCAAATTGGAGAATCACTGTCGATGCTGACAAATTTAATAGCAACAACAATAAAATATTGCAACGTAGAAACTGCAATGCACTTCCTATTTGAAAAAGTAATTACAAGATTTGGATGTCCTATAATTATAATGAATGATCAAGGAACTCATTTTATCAATAGTACCATCCATACAATGACTGAAGAAATTGAGATACATCATCAGAAGAGCACTCCATACCATCCTTAGGATAATGTAACAGTGGAAGCATTTAATAAGATATTGAAGAATGCCTTAACTAATATTTGCAATGTAAACAAGGATGATTGGGATCTGAAGGTACCAATAGTATTATGGGATTATAGAAATACATGCAAGAAGATCACAGGGAAGACACCTTTCATATTGGTGTATGGTCAGGAAGTAGTAGTCCCTTTAGATTACTTGATACCTAGTCTTTGCATTGCATCCATTACAAACATGAAACAAAGAGGCACAACTCAAGAAATATTGTCTCAACTCATGGAACTAGAAGAGGACATGATTATGGTTGGTTTCCATCATGAAGTACAAAATACAAAGGACAAAGCTTGGCATGATAGACACATTAAGAACAAAAAATTTAAGGAATGATATTTAGTTCTTCTTTATGACAACAAATACTCACAACACCTAGGGAAATTCAGGATGGATTGGCTAGGGCCATATGAGATAAAGTCTATCATAGATGGAGGTGTTGTGTAGCTACATGATTTATCAATCAAGGAGATTCAAGGATTGTTGAATGAAATTTGACTAAAATTGTATAAGGACAGTTGACCCAGTAACCCTCAGTAGTTGCAGCATAGAGAATTAGATTTGTACATAGTGTTTATAGTAGGAGTAAAAAGAAAAAGAAGAAAAAAATTGGAAAAAGAAGAAAAATACAAAAAGATGAAGTAGATGGATAAGTGTTTGACAAACAATTGGATGATACATCATGCAGAAGACAACAATTGGTATGAAAAAATAGGGATACAATACACACTACAAAATTGGGACTAGGCAGAAAAAGCAGTGCGTTGATACAGAAAGAAGATGGAACAAGAAAAAAGATGGTCGAAAAAGTGTGAAGCGATAGAGCATTTATGGAGCGACCTATATAATAAGGAAAACATGAAAAAGAAGATTCATTGTGACTTTGGAAAAATGAGAGCTGAGGAAGAAAACCTAGTGAAAACATGTAACTTCTAGGTGTTCAGTGAAGATTCAAAGCAACCTTGTTCAATATTTAGTAAAATGGTGTTGCCAAAGTTCAGAGCTCCCAGCCGAATCATAAGGAAAACATGGAGTGTTGTGAAGTATGCACATGATATAGCCACCGAAAGAGAAAAAAAAAATCAACCGGAGTGAGTGGTGGATATGGATGCCATTCTTTCACTAGTCATTGATCGGATTAGTCCCACGATGGTAGAGGAGCAGGTTTCAGTGACAGAAGAAATGGAGGTAGATATGCAGGGTGAAACACAAAATTCTAGCATAGAGAAAAACCATGTGCAACAACTTGTATTAGGAGAATCACAACAGATGTATGTGTTGGCATGTTTATAGGAAGAGTGTTCTTATCATCAATGTCAAGAATAGAAGGTAGAGAAGATGAAGAGAAATCTCAGGAGGAAGAACTATAGTGGTCGTTGGATCATCGATCCAAAGGACCTTCAACCGAATAACCCAACAACCATTGGATCATTCTAAGTGGAAGGATAGGATAAGATAAAAGAGCAGCACTAAAGATAGATCGAGCCATCGATCTAAGAAAATGATCGACGAACAAAATTTGGTTCACATCAAAATTTGTGAGGAGGTTATTGTTCGGGGAATCTCACTTTGGGAGAATTGGCAACTTAAAAGTCGAATTACCCGAAGCACAAAATTCGAAATGAATAAGGACCATCGGATCTGGAGAAAATGTGATGACAGTTAGAGAAGGGAGGATCACGTCAGAAGACCATGTCTACAAGGACATGTGGCAAACCAAGTTGGAAGACCACGTCAGAAGACCATGTCAGCAAGGACACATGGCACAATCAGATAATGATAAGTGTCAATTTGAATCGGCATTTCAGGTACGTGAAAATCACGAATCTGAGTGACACATGGAAACTACTCGACTCGTGACACGTCATCAAGTGACATAATTAAGTTACGTCACTCCAGGAGTTTTACTTCGGGAGTTTTACCACCAGCACTTTCCCAAAGTCCCAAATGTCGAAGTCCTGAAGTGGACATGAAACGTCCGATCTGAAGATCACTTCGGGAGCATTCTTGACCATCGATCTACTACATTGGAAGGATAGTGTAAGTGGAAGTATTAACCGACATCAAGTGGTATCCACCACTTATGGCCTACTCAACAGGTGATCATTCTGGAGGAAAATGGAGCAATGATTAGTCTAAAGTCCTGAAGTCCCGAACACCGAAGACCCAAGGGCTAAAGAAGATCCAGGTCGTCAATTTCCAGAAGGACGCATGGCAGAAATCTATGCAATTCGGGGAAAAACACTCTGGGAGATAGTGAAGGAATTGAAATTGAGATTTGAAATCCACGAATCCTAAAGAGACGAAGGAGCTAAGAACCGTCGATCTGTAGGAGGACACACGTCAACAGATAGTGAACTCTGGGTACAAAATATTCTGAAGGAAAGAAGAGAGTGAAAGAGTCGAAGCCCCGAAGTGAATATCGACCATTGATCGAGAAGGGTGCCAAGGGTCATTGATCTGGTCTTGGTAGAAAGTGTCAAAGTCTCGAAGTAGACTAGAGTCGTTGATTTGAGGACACGTGGTAGGAATTTGTGGAACCCAGATAAAAGAGTTCTAGGAGAGTGTGAAGGTTGAGAATTGAAATCGTTTAAGCCTGGAGTAGAGAAGAATATCTCGATCGTTGATCGAGAAAAGGGACACACATCAGTGGATTTTCAACCCTGAAAGATTGACATACGGAGGAAAGCAGGGTTTGATAGTTGAAAATCCCAAAGCCCGGATCACAAAATAAGCTATAGCCATTGATTCGGAAGGGAGCTACATGTCAACATATCGTGGATATTTGGGATTGCGCGTGGAAGGAGGAAAGGATACAGATAACAACCATTGATCGAGAGGCATCAACAAGGGATTGGAGCTCAACAATAGTTCTCAATTATGGGGTCAAAACATGCTGGGGTCTTAATTTTTCTTGAGCATGCCACAATCAAAACCACGGTATCGCCAAAGGCATATGTGGAGCTCTATTGTAAATTGCGGGGAAAAAAGCGGGTTTCCCTCAAACCACCTTTCATCACGCTCACATTTGCATGGTCACGTGATAACATCACCCAAGGTCACATCAACGAAATATGGGGGAAGGATCTAGAGCTCCTAGGCTCCACATCGGAGGTTACACATTGAAAAGTAAAAAAGGACTCTATGTGTATAATCCAACGGTGTTGATCAAACATAATCTAATCGAAGGGTTTTTGTTTCACTTCATGGTTTACTGATCAGTTAGGATTCATTTAAACTAATTTAATCATTGTTCCTGAGCGTTGGAATTATGATTCCTGAGCGTTTTTTATATTCCTGACTTGAGCGTTGGAGATGAAAAGTGTAATAGATGATGAGAGAAGGAATAAAAGTAAAATGTCACGATAGAGAGAGGTTCTTGTTTCTTTGTAAAGAAATTTGGATAGTTATTCACGCATGTAGATGGAAGCCAAACGTATGTGAAAAAGTGCAGAGGGGAGGCATAGCGCATAGAACGGACATGGAACACAAAGCATAAAACACAGAAGAACAAAAAGCATAAGAAGATGCGAGCAGGAAGACACTGATGCAGGCAGAGAAAAGAAGTGTAGTAGAATAGTGATGAGACTGGTAAGCCATTGATAAATACTGTATCACTGTAATAAATTTTAGCAAGAAAAGATTTATATCTCAGGGTGGTAGGTTGGTGCTAGGGAGGACTTCTATCCTCAGAGTTTCAAGTGGGTTCTTGAACATAGGGAGTTGTAGCTTCCATCTGGCTGCAACTAGAAAAACCAGGGTGGTAGGGTGGTGCAAGGGAGAACCATTGTTCTCTATTATACAGGTTGGTGCCTGTGTGACTGGAAGTTGGTGCTTCCATCCAATTGGTGCTGGAACACTCAGGGATTTGATGCTTCCTTCTAGTTGGTGCTATAGAAACCAGGGAGTTGTTTCTCCCAACAAGTTGCAGCTTGTAAAACAAAGGTGGTAGCCTCACAAAGAGTTGGTTCTCATAATAATGATAATGTACATAAAATAAAGATTACTTATCATATTAAGAAGAAGAGGTTTTCTCCCTTTATGGGTTTCCTCAGGAATGTATGTCTCTGTATACTTCATGTGTGTGATTGATGTTGAATACTCTATTGATTACTTCCTTGAATTATTGTGATCATCATTGAGTGTTCTGTAATGAGTTTAAAATGGGTATAATTGTTTAAGCACAGTAACCACTGATTCACCCCCCCCCCTCTCAGTTGTCTAACAATTGGTATCTGAGATGGTTCCTTTTATCTAAGGGTAGATCCTAGAATTTAAACATGACTATCCATGAAGGAACTTCAACCAATAAGGCCCCCATGTTCAATGGAACAAACTTTGCCTTCTTGAAAGTTAGGATGAGAACCTACATAATGGATTTAGGTGCAGATGTATGGGATGTGGTAGATACTGGTTATGTAAATACAATTGTACTATCTTCTAAGTATGATAATCTAGAATTTAGATTCAACGCTAAGGCTATGAATGCTATTCTAAGTGGGCTTGCAGAAGCACAATTTGTAAAATTTATGCACTTAGAATCTACCAAAGAAATGTGGGACAAACTCAGTAGCAGTTATGAAGGTAATGAGAATGTAAAGGATGTCAAGCTTCAAACCTACAGATTATGGTTTGAACAAATAAATATGAAAGAGGATAAAAATATTGGGAAGTACTTTCTGAGAGTTGAAGAACTAGGAAATGCAATGAAAGGACTTGGTGAAAAAATAGAGGAAGCCTCTTTAGTTCAGAAGATTTTAAGATCTCTCCCTGATAGATTTAATCCAAAAGTTTTTGTAATAGAAGAATTGAATGATCTTAAAATCCTGCCTATTGACCAACTCCTAGGAACTTTGACCTCTTATGAAATGAGGATAGGTAAAGATAAATTCACCTCTAGAGAAGCATCATTTAAAATAGATAAGAATGAGGATTCTGAGCCTAATGAAATTGAAGCAAAGTTCGTGAGAAGACTAAAGAAAGGATCAGGAAAGTACCAAGGCAAGTTTCCCTTCAAATGTTTTAATTGTGGAAATATAGGTCGCTTTTCATCTAAGTGTCCACAGAAGAAGAAGGACCTGAACTCTGAATTTGAAGAGAAGTACAAATCCAAGAGATTTGGTAAAAAAAAAGGTTTATGTGTAAACAATGATGACTCTTCAGGAGACACAGATAGTGATTCTTCTTGTGATGATAAGGTTAATGACTTTGTGCTTATGGCCAAATAGTATTATGATTATAAAAGAACATGAAGTGATGTTAATTATGTAGAATTTGTAGTTGACTTGGAAGGAGAACTGATCAGTTCCCTAGAAGAAATTGCTAGACTCAAATTTAAGAAGAAAAAGAAAAAACAATTGTTGATACAGTTCGAGAAAGACAGTAAAAAACCTGATGAAGACTTTGCCCTGCTAAAAGTGGAATTATAAGAGGCAAAGAAAATAAAGGACATTCTGAAACATCAGTTATCAAAGAATAAGGAAAGATGTGAAGCCTTAAAAGAAGAGGTAGTAAAAACCAGAAAAGAGATGGATAAGTTTAAATCATTGTATCTCCAAAATATTCCAAGGATTAAAGCCTCCGTAGAACTAAATGACATTATGAGAAAATATATATCTCCTTTGTTGAAGATTTGTTTATGATATGTAAGTGGTTCAAGCATCAAACAACCAGAAATAAAAGAGCCAGTAAAGATGATCAAGTTCCAAGTCAACAGATAATCAGACCATGTGAGTAATATGCCACCAAAATATAATAAAGACAAGATGATCCCTGATAAAAAACAAAGATATCAGAATATGGAGAAACAAATTCCAAGAAGAAGGCCATCCTTCAGGTACCAAAATTTCTTCCATGGTTATTGTTTTTACTGCTTTAATTTTGGCCATAAGATTGCAAATTGTCAAATCAAGTTTAGAGACATGCAACTGAGGAGATCAAGAAATAAACAATCTTTGCAACATAGAACTAAACAACCAATGAGTAGAAAAAGTTGCACCAATCACTTTGACCTATTGAAAAATGAGCTCAAATTTCGTAATTGTCATAACTTCGTCCATAAAGCTGCAAACTGCCATCTGAAGAATTACAAATAAGATCCAAGGATAAAACCCTTAGCTAGAAATGCCAGCACATGGAAAAATAAAGATAGTGAAAAAAGTGGCCTAGTACTTTCATCTCAAAAACAAAAGGATCCTTGGTATATAGACAGTGGATGTTCCAAGCACATGACTGGAGACAAGGATAATTTTATGTCTATAAGTAAAATAAAAACATGAAATGTGACCTTTGGAAATGATGAAACGGGTAAAATCAAGGGTAAAGGGATGGTGAGTTTGAGTAATGGAAAAGGAAAATCCCAGGATGTTCTACTTGTAGATGGGATGAAACATAACTTTCTCAGTGTAAGTCAAATGTGTGACATAGGATGTGAAGTGGTGTTCACTTCCAAATATTGTAAGATAAAGTCTGTAAACTCAGGACAAGTGGTGGCTAAAGGCATAAGGATAGATAATAATGTATATGTGTTGAAATAATATAGAGAAGAGTGTCATCTAAGAAAACATGATGAAATATGGTTATGGCATAGGAGACTTGGACATCTAAAATTTTACCACTTAATCAAGCTCAAAAATCTTGAGGCAGTAAAATATCTTCCAAGAATATCAAAGCCACAAGATTCTGTGTGTAAACCCTACCAAGTAGGAAAGCTAACCAGGACACAGTTTAAATCCAAGAGCTCTACATCAACAGAGAAACCACTCCAATTAGTTCATATGGATCTATGTGGACCATCAAGATAGGAAGGAACAGGGAAGAAAAAATACTTCATGCTGATCATTGATGATTACTCCAGACTCACTTGGGTTGCTTTTCTAAAAAAAAAAGCTGAAGAATTTGAGAAATTTAAAATATTTAAGGCTTTAACTGAGAATCAAAATGGAAACAGGTTAAAGCCAGTAAGATCAGAAAGAGGAGGAGAATTTATTTCAAGTGATTTCAAGGAATTTTGTGATAAACATGGGATCAAGAGAGAATACACAATGCCAGGAACTCCATAGAAAAATGAAGTAGTCGAAAGGAAAAATAGAACAGTTCAACAAATGTCCATGTCAATGATGAATGAGAAGAACATTGATAAAATATATTGGGTAGAAGAAATATACGCAACAATCCATATTCTTAACAAAGCCCACCTCATACCACATAGTGATAATACACCTTATGAACTATGGTATGGAAGACCTGCTTTAATCAAACACTTCAAAGTCTTTGGGAGTAAGTTCTACATAAAGAATAATAATGAAAACCTTGGCAAGTATGATGAAAGGGTTGATTAAGGCATCTTCTTAGGATATGCTAACAATAGTAAAGGATATAGATGCTTTAATAAAATATTTTATAAATTAGTTGATCGCATTGATTTAAAGGTTGATGAAGGAGTCCTAGTAAGAGAGGTGAGAAATATTGAATCTGCTACAGAGGACACAACTGAAGCTGAAGATGAACAGGTCCAAGAATCATAAGGAGAAGACTCTGATTTAGATACAAATACTCTGCAGGACTCAAACCAGGATATCAAGAAAAATACACCCTCCAGAGTTATTTGGAAGAATCATCTTGAACATCAGATAGTTGGTCATCTAAACCAAGGAGTTCGGACAATAAAGCAGTTGAATAATGTCTCAGAATGATCTCATATTTCCTTTCTATTTTTTCTTGAACCTAAAGACTTTAATACAGCCAACAAAGATAACCATTGGGTTAAATCCATGAATGATGAACTTGACCAGATTGAGAAAAACAATACTTGGGATATGGTTCCTAGACCTGAAGGTAAAAATGTCATAGGTTCCAAATGGGTCTTTAAGAATAAATTGAATGATTAGGGACAAGTTGTCAGGAACAAAGAAAGATGGTCTGTAAGGGATATACACATATTGAAGGACAAGATTTTGATGAAAACTTTGCACCAGTGGAAAGATTGGAATCCATCAGAATGTTTCTTGCCTATTCATGTCATAAGAAGTTTAAAGTATATCAAATGGATGTCAAGTCATCTTTTGTAAATGGAGATCTAAAAAAGGAAGTCTATATGGAACAAACAGAAGGTTTCCAACTGTCAGATAACCTTGACTTTGTCTGCAAGCTGAAGAAATCCTTATATGGGTTGAAACAAGATCCTCATGCCTGGTATTACAGACTAGATAAGTATCTTCTAAACAAAGGGTTCAAGAGAGGAACAGTTGACTACAACCTATATATCAAAACATAGGACAATGATTTTCTCATTGTGTTGGTCTATGTAGATGACATCATATTCAAAAGTAATAATGCTTCATTGGTACAATGGTTTGCTTCTTCCATGCAGTCTGAATTTGAAATGTCTATGATAGGGGAACTATCATTTTTTCTTGGTCTTTGAATTAATCATAGGTCTGAAGGAATATTTCTTTATTAGGAGAAATATATAAGAGAAATGTTGAAAAGGTTTCAAATGGAAGATTCTACACCTGTTATTACACCTATGGTGGTTGGTTGCAAGCTCAGTAAAGATAATATTTCACCTGATGTTGATCAAAGAACATATCGATCAATGATAGGCAGACTTCTATACATCACAACATCCCATCCTGATATAACGAAAGTTGTTGGAATGGTAGGTCGTTATCAGTCTACTCCTAAACAAAGTCATTTAACAATTGTCAAGAGGATATTCAACTATTTGAAGGGTACAATGACTTATGGTCTTTGGTATCCTAGAAATCAGAATTTTCAATTAACTGCATATTCAGATGTTGATTGGGAAAATTGTTTGGATGAGAGAAACAGAACTAGTGCAGGTTCATTCTTCTTAGGTGATTCATTAGTAGCATGGCTTAGTAAGAAACAGGGATATATTTCATTATCAACTACAAAGGTAGAGTACATTGTTGTTGCTACTTGCTACTCTCAGATTTTATGGATGATACAAACTCTTGCAGATTTGAAGGTAACTTATACTGATCCAATTCCACTTCATTGTGATAACACCAGTGCCATTAGTGTCTCCAAGAATCATGTTATTCATTCAAAGACTAAGCATATACCAATAAACAGGGATGATTTTAAGGATGGAAATTTATATTAAAATGTAGAAACATGGGCTAATCTTACTAGTCCTTAATATTCAAAATTTAAAATGTTTGGCAATAGTTTTGTAAAAATATTCAAATTTCGAAGGATTTTATATAGTTTCTATAAAAGTTTGGTGAATTTTAAGGTAAAATAATTTTATTCTATGGAATTTGGGTGAATCATTTTTAGAAAAAATGGGAATTCGTGAATCGTTTTTTGGGAAAAACCATAGAAATTTAGCCCATTTGCGAAATTTAGCCCCTAAAATCATCTATGCTGATAAAATATCATTTTCTCAAAGAACAGGTTACAAACATAGTTGTTCAACTGCATTATATTCCAACCATAGAACAAATTTCAAACATCTTTACTAAACCCCTAGCCATGACACCATTTGAATATCTTCGTCAGAAGCTAGGTGTCATCCCTTCTCTCACCTAAGAGAGTCCATCCTGTCAGGGGGAGTATGTGTTGGTTGAATATCTGATACCTTCGAAAAGTACTGCAATAGCTTAGGGGGAGCATGTTTTCTTTGACATTGATGTCAAAGGGGGAGAAAAGGTGTTGTCTGAATGCTACAGTTGGTGGTCTAAGTAGAATAGTGCAGCCTTTCAGGGTTGCCATCAATGCCAAAGGGGGGAGATTGTTGGCATATTTACAGGGAGAGTCTGCTTGTCATCGATGGAAAGAACAGAAGGCAGAGAAGACAGAGAGAAAGATCAAGATGAAGAGCTACAGTGGTTGTTGGATCATTGATCCAAAGGACCTTCAACCGAATAACTCGACTACCATTGGATCATTCTAAGTGGAAGGATAGGATAAACTAGAAGAGAAACACCGAAGATAGATAGATCCATCAATCTAAGAACATAATCGACGAACAACATTTGGTTCACATAAAAAGTTGCGAGGAGGTTACTTTTTAGGGAATCTCACTTTGGGAGAATTGGCAACTTGAAAGTCAAATTACTTGAAGCCTGAAATCTGAAATGAATAAGTACCATCGGATCTAGAGAAAATGAGATGATCATTATATTAGGGAGAACCACGTCAGAAGAACACATATATAAGGACATGTGGTAGACTAAGTTCACAGACCACGTCAACAAGGACACATGGTGCAATCAGAGAATGAAAAGTGTCAAGTTGAATCGACATTTCAGGTACGTGCAAATCATGAATCTGAGTGACACGTGGAAGCTACTTGACTCGTGACATGTAATCAAGTGACGTAAGTAAGATACATCACTCTGAGAGTTTTACTTCAGGATTTTTACCACCATCACTTGCCTAAATTCCCGAAGTCTCGAATGTCGAGTTCCTGAAGTGGAAACGAAACGTCCGATCTAAAGATCACTTCGGGAGAATTCTCGACCGTCAATATACTACAGTGGAAGGATAGTGTAAGTGAAAGTATTAATCGATAGAAAGCAGTCTCCACCAAATATGACTTACTCAGTAGGTGATCACTCCGGAGGAAACTGGAGCAACTATTAACCTAAAGTCCCAAATTCCTTAACGTCGAAGACCCGAGGGCCAAAGGAGATCCAGGTCGTCGATTTCCAGAAGGACGCATGGCAGAAATATATGTAGTATGGGGAAAACACTCCA
>ML777974.1:382714-413708 GCA_009831015.1 Picea engelmannii
CCGGAGGAAACTGGAGCAACTATTAACCTAAAGTCCCAAATTCCTTAACGTCGAAGACCCGAGGGCCAAAGGAGATCCAGGTCGTCGATTTCCAGAAGGACGCATGGCAGAAATATATGTAGTATGGGGAAAACACTCCAGGAGATAGTGAAGGAAGCGAAGTTGATATTTGA
Source organism: Picea engelmannii (assembly GCA_009831015.1). Classification (NCBI taxonomy): domain Eukaryota; kingdom Viridiplantae; phylum Streptophyta; class Pinopsida; order Pinales; family Pinaceae; genus Picea; species Picea engelmannii. Next base: position 382,888 of record ML777974.1, read on the forward strand.
AATCCCTGAAGCCTGAAGATTCGAAGGAGCTGAGGACCATTGATTTATAGGAGGACACACATCAACAGATCATGAACTCCGGGTACGAAATACTCTGGAGGAAAGCAGAGAGTGAAAGCATCAAAGCCCCAAAGTGAATCTTGACCGTTGATCGAGAAGGGTGCCAAGGTTCGTCGATCTGGTCTTGGTAGAAAGTGTCAAAGTCTCGAATAGGCTAGAGTCATTGATTTGAGGAGGACACCCGACAGGAATCTGTGGACTTCGACTAAAAGTGTTTTGGGAGAATGTGAAGGTTGAGAATTGAAATTGTTGAAGCCCGGAGTAGCGAAGCAGAGCTTGACCATTGATCGAGAAAAGGGACACGTGTTAGTGGATTTTCAACTATGGAAGATTGACAAACAGAGGAAAGCAGGTTTTGAGAGTTGAAACTCCCAAAGCCTGGATCACAAAATAAATCATAGTCGTTGATTTGGAAGGGAGCGATGTGTCAACAGATCATGGCGATCAGGGATCACGTGTGGAAGGAGGAAAGGAGGCAGATAACAACCGTTGATCGAGAGGCATCACCAAGGTACTAGAGATCAATGACCATACTCAATTGCGGGGTTAGAACATGCTCAAGTCTTAATTTTTCTTGAGCAGGCCGTAATCAAAACCACAGTATCGCCAAAGGCATACGTGGAGCTCTGTAGTGAATTACGAGGTGAAAAGCGAGTTTCCCTCAAATCGCCTTTGGCCTCGCCCGCAATCGCATGGTCATGTGATAACATTGCCCAAGGTCACATTAGGGGGAGATAGGGGAAGGAGCTAGCGTTGCTAGTCTCCACATTGGAGGTTACACATTGAAAAGTCAAAAAGGCCTTTTTGTGTATAATCCAACGACGCTGATCAAACAAAATTTGATTGAAGGGTTGTTGTTTCACTTCATGGTTTCTTGATCAGTTACGATTTAGTTACACTAACTGAATCATTTTTCATGAGTGTTGGAATCATGATTCCTGAGCATTTTTTAGATTTCTAACTTGAGCGTTGGAGATGTAGAGTGTAACAAATGATGAGAGAAGGAATAAAAGTAAAATGTCGTGACAGAGAGAGGTTGTTGTTTCTTTGTAAATAAATTTGGATAGCTATTCACGCATGTAGAAGGCATCCAAGCGTATGTGCAGAAGTGCAGAGGGGAGGCATAGTGCATAGAACAGACATGGTGCACATAGAATAAAACATAGAATAATAGAAAGCGTAAGAAGATGTGAGCAGGAAGACACTGATGAAGGAAAAGCAGAGCAGTGTAGCAGAATAACGATGAGACTGGTAAGCCATTAATAAATACTGTATCACTGTAATAAATTTTAGCAAGAAAATATTTATATCTCTAGGTGGTAGGGTGGTTCTAGGGAGGACTATTGTCCTCAAAGTTTCAAGTGGGTTCTTGAACATAGGGAGTTGTAGCTTCCATTTGGTTGTAGCCAGAAAAACCAGGGTGGTAGGGTGGTGCAAGGGAGAACCATTTTTCTCTGTTATACAGGTTGGTGCCTGTGTGACTAGAAGTTGGTGCTTCCATCCAGTTAGTGCTGGAACACTCAGGGGGTTGGTGCTTCCTTCTAGTGGGTCCTAGAGAAACCAGGGAGTTGGTGCTCCCAACAAGTTGTAGCTTGTAAAATAGAGGTGGTAGCCTCATAAAGAGTTGGTTCTCATAAGAATGATAATGTACAGAAAATAAAGACTACTTATCATATTAATAAGAAGAGTTTTTCCCCCTTTATGGGTTTCCTCAGGAATATATGTCTCTGTATACTTCATGTGTGTGATTGATGTTGAATACTCTATTGCTTACTTCCCTGAATTATTGTGATCATCATTGAGTGTTTTGTAATGAGTTTAAAATGGGTATAATTGTTTAAGAACAGTAATAACTAATTCAACCCCCCTCTTATTTTTCTAACAAAATGAGCACGGTGATGAAAAAATAGATTCGGATGATCCAAGAGAACAAGATGAAGAAGCACAACACCTTGTAGAAAATCCAACGCAACAGACAGAGGAACAAGTACAGGTGGAGGAGGTTAAAGGAAAGTAGAACTCAGACATAGAATAAGATGAGGAAGAAAACCAAGAAGCATGGCCATCAACAGGAAAGAGGAAAACTAGGGAAAAAAATGTTGTGCCAAGAACATCAAACAAGCAGAAGGAGATAACATTGTCATTACCAAAAATACATGACATAGTCAAAGTAGTTAGTGACCTTTTAGGCTCTATGAACAAAATAAGGTATGTTTATCATGATGTTACAGACACAGGAAAGCTCCCTGAGTTTGCATCGTAAGTGTACATGGAAAGAAAAGGATAAATCCCATCTTGAGACCCCATTTTAGATCCAAAACAGTGGATTGCAGGACTATATAACACAAGGATCATGAACCTCCTAGAGATTCCCCACTTTGGGAGGGGAAAAGATGTAAATTTTTGTGTCAAACAACTACTAGAACTAGTACATGGAGGTATCTTATGGATGGAGAGGCATGCATCAATATATGTAGACTTGATTAAAGAGATCATAGATTTACAGACGGATGGAGAAAAACCATAGCATTATTTGGATGACAAGACAAAGGAAAAATATTTAGCAGAGCAGTTGAAGAAGAAATATGGAACTGAGAGAGGGTCCTGGGGAATAATCATTAACCAAATCAATGAACTGGCAACAAGGTTGGAAAAAAAATTGATGGCATGTAAGATTTTGGGGAAGTTTTTCAAGGAGGAAGCACCTACAGGAGTCATAAAAACAATCACATAGTCTGCAAAGGGGAGCCTATTGAGCTAGGCCCCATACTTACTAAATTGTTTTTTGGAGGATTGTAAAGATGCGTAGGATTTAGGAACAAAGTTTCATTATTCATGGTTGATTATCTTGGTAGCATTGGTTAGCAGAAGAGAACCAAAATACAACGCATTTTTCCATAGGATAGGGAAGTGTCGTGCAACAAAGTATACAACACTATGGCACACTTCATATCCGAAGAAAAGGAAGGAAAATTATAATACTTTTTCCATGTTGTTCGATGAGATGCAAGAAAATCTAGATATTACATGGAGAATACCACCAGAAGTGGTGAAAAAAAATCAAGGAATAGCATATTTTAAGGCTTCCAAACATAACATGTGGATCCAGGCCAAAAGGGATCCTAAGAAGGAGTGGTTGCAGTTGAGGTATTATTCTACAAGAGAGGAAGTGCAATGGGCCATGAAGGATTGGTCTGGCGAATGGAAGGTTCCAGTGATTTATAAGAAGGTTCCAATATCTAATAAGTAAGAAGATGTTTTCTATTCAAGACATTCAACTAGACCAACAACCAATACAAGAAAGGAAAAAAAGTGTGCAAAGGAAACATGGGCTATTACAACCACTAGAAATCTAAGGAAGAAGAATATTATCCCAAATCCTTCAGCATAGGAGAAGGAGTGCATAGTAGAAACAAATGGAGGAGCACATAAAGATACAGATGTTCCTATCATGGAGGAAACAAGAGGTGGAGATATCCCGGATATGGATATAACAATGACAACCATGGAAACAAAGAATCTTCCAATGAAAATGATAGTTTTGCAGACAGAAGGACAATGCAAGAAAATGAAGGTGCATAAGGGTATTCTTGAACTTACAATTATAGAGGATGATGCAGAGTTAGTCACAGAGAAAGTATAGGACTGCACAACAGAAGCATGGTATGATGCATAAAAACAAAGGGAGGAGATATTCAATAAGTTGGCATAGGTTAAGGATGCATCAAAGAAATTGTGACTCACTATGATTCAACAAAGAGAACATGCACATCAACAACACACTTCTCATGAGAGAATAGTTCCAGCATAAGAGACAATGTAGATTATAGCGATGGGGAATGAAAATGTTTGCATCACCCAATAAATTTTGTAGTTGGATGAGGAGAGATCACATAAGTCGTTAAAATACATAGATCAGTTGGACTTGGCATTACCTAAGGTTCCAACGAAGGTGTTGTACAAACTTCAAATCAATTTCGTGCAAGAAATTCAGTCAAGGGTGCGTGCAGATGCGACAAGATTACAATTGGCCAACGAATTAAAGAAGACACTAGAGATGACACTTAACCAAGTGTAGTTCGAGATGAAAGAATCAAAACAACAGAATAGCATAATGGAGTAGTGGGTGAAAGTGTTCAAAACTATTACCGATAGCTCACAAGAAGGGAACATACCAACAAAGGAGAAGATTGAGAAGATAGTGTAGGCTATGGAGGCTTACACGAGACACATTACAGAGTTGACAAAACTCATAACACCTAACATTCCACCAGAAGTCAAAACATAAAGGGAGAAGGAGGTTACAGGTCATACGACAAGCATTGTGTAGATGATCCAGGAAATCATAGAGCTGTATAATAAGAGTGCACATTTGTGGACAAATATTCAAGAGGTTGGAAAAATGGAGTTAGAACAGAAGGAATAAGATGTAAATATTGCGCTGCAAGACTTAAAGAAAAAGCAGAAAATTATGGTAATAACATACAGACTGAAGAATGCACAAGAAATGAAGAATTTCCAGGCAGAGCTAAAGAATATATAGGAAAAAAATCATTCAAGGCAGGCACAATTCGAACCATTGTAGGAAGGTGTAGAACAAATGTTGACAGAGATTTATGCAGCCAAAGGTTAGATTGAAATGGTTGGATTGGAAAGTGAAGAATTGTTGAAGGATCATATTAATTCGCAAACTATGGAGGTTATATCATAGAAAAGTGCACAAGTAAAATATCTAGTTGAATAAATTTCAGGAAAGTTCCAAGAGTTAGAGAAGTTAGTGCAGGAGGCGCACACTACCTGAGTGGCTTAGGAAAAGACACACGTTAGTTTTGGGGGCATGTTGGAGTAGGCTATTTTTGGGAAAATAACAATAATTTATGAAGACAATTAGAAAATGGACTAGAAAAGGAGTGCACGTCGAAAAACAAGGAAACGAAGCGTCGAGGAAGCAAGAAAGTCAAAGGAAGAAGGACACAGATCAACGAGGAAAATGGTTGGATTGTGGACCAACCGTGTATAGGAAGTTAGAATGTGGAAAAACCTAATCCACTTAGGATTAGTGGGTTAGGGTGTTGGTCATTGTTGTAACAGGTTTTAACCCATTTTTGTAGTATAAATATGTGTGGTTGAGATGAATGAGAGGGAGCATCAAGTTGGAGAGTTTATGGTTATTGTTAGAGAATAATATGAGGACATTAGTGAGTAATGTTTAGATGATATTGGAGTCAATTTTTCAGAAAAAGATATGCATTCTAACTAAGGTTCGGGTTCAAGCTGTGGGGCTTAGTGCGGCATGGTCATCCTCTTATGACTTCTTATGTAATGTGTGCAATGCTATGAATTGATGAAGAATAATAAAAGAGTGAATAATTCCATATATTTGTGGATGTAGCCCAAGGGGGTGAGACATGGTAAAAAATTGTGTCTCTTTATGGAATGGATGGCTTATTTCTTGTAGTTAATTTTTGTATGTTGAATGAATGGATCTGTTAGAAGTAAAATGTAGTGCACACTAGATCAATTATGATATTTACGACAGAATGAATCTTAAATGAATGTAAATGTTTACAATATGATATATATGGTTATAATATTGTGTTAGAATGATAGATATGATATATTTTAGGTAGAAATAATGTATGAAATCCCTATGAGCAACATCCCTTCTGCATGTGCCAACATATGGGTCATGTAGTCACCCATAAGCCATCTCGGGTGAGACTTCATTGTGCACTTTGTGTGTAGTGTTTCCTTCTGGTCTTCAGAAGGGCCAATGGTTTGTAGGGTTTTGTTTGAAACCTAAATTAGAACACGGGTCATCCCAAAAAATTCAACACAGAGATCCTTTTCTAATGCTTCTAAGTTGTCCCATGAAAAACGTTATTCCATGACCTTTTGAGAGATCTATTTGATCTAGTTATTTCCAATGATAAATTTGATGCCATGAGATATGCTTATGAGGGAAATTTTAATTCTAGGAAGGTTAATATATATCCTTGGGAATATAGTTGGGTGAAAACTAGCATAAATCAAGTCTTAACTTTTGTAGAATTCATGAAAATGTGTGTTATAAACTATCACTATGAGTTTAGGTTTGTAGTTTGTCCAACTATATCCTAGTTAGTCTTTTCAATTTTTTATTCAACTATTTAGATAAATTTTCATATTCCTTCCTCCTCAATTTACTTGGATACTTACATACAAAAAAACAACTTCACAATTCATATGAGCTCAAAATGAAAATTGGGTTTCTTGGCCCATTTTATTGGTGGCTAGAGAATTATTCAAACCATCGAGCCTCCTTGTTTTTCAAAGATATTTACTATATTAGGAAAGGACCTCATAACCATGATATATGTGTTTCTAGGGAAGGATAACAACTCATGTTTTAAATAATACCTTTCCCATCATAGATATGGTCTCACCCACCCAAAGATGACCATTTCTATCCCAACATATTTGTGAACAATTAGCAAGTTTCTCATCCCTTGGGGTATTTTGGTACCAATACTACCTTCTTTACTTATTAATTGCATTCCAACTTGTGTCTTTTTAACATTTTAAATTGTAAATATGGGGTGAAGGTTTATCATGTCCCTAGAGATTCTGTAAGTTGTCAATTGATAATCGATATTCAACTAGGAGAGTTGACAGGGTAATCAATTAGTTGGTCAAGTCAACCATGACAATTTACCAGTGCATAGGTCAAGGTAGAATTCAATGAGTTCATTACATGACCCAGACAATGGAAGTGGACCATTTACTCCTTACTTCGAGGGATTTATTTACACTTTGTTTCCATATATAGATGGCCTTATGATCAATCTATCATGGAATCCTTTGGAAATATTTTTTGGTTCCTTGTGTTTCCTATTCTAAGATTAGATGTTCTTACTCATGCTTAAGTGTTGCAATGGTGTCATTGGAAACCACCTCTTCTTGGAATTATTAGCTCCTTGATCTACCTAATTCCTTAGTTCTTCAAAATTAATGGAATTTTATGAGTTTTCATTTATCATTCCCAGTCAATAGGTTGCCTTCATTCTATGTTCATTTTCATTTTGAAAGTATATCCAATATTGGATACATTGTTCTCTAAAAAAAGAACTTAATAGTTGTGCATCTTCTCACTTTAATGGATTCTTGTTAAATCATTTGTCTAAATTGTTTTCTCTATTATTGATCTTAATTGAATTATATTTCTAGGATATTAAGCTTCATACAAATATATGATAGAATATTGATTCCATTAGTCTGGAAATACTTCCTTTTTTATCTTTTTAATCAAGAAAGTTCACTTTATTATCTTAGTTGAAGGGATTCCCTCTATAGGTTCCTCGACAAATCCTTTCAACATGATGGGTTTCCCACAAGGATATAAAAACCAATTGGCATTGTTGTTATGGAATAGTCTAGTGCAATGATAGATCATTAAAGATTCTTGATTTAGAACAAGAATCCCATCAAGGTTTTTTGAGAGAAGACTAGAGAGTTTCAAAAATATTATGTGAAATAAGGCCTCAATAATTCTTGGTTCTATTTACATTGCATTTATTGAAATCATGAATTAACACCTCTATTAGTGACTCCACTTATCATGTTCATTCTAACTATATTCTAAGTTCATTTTCACTCACTCTAGTTTTTCATGGGAAGATTTAATACCGATTGTCTAATATCTAGAGGGAATATAGAGGAAAAGGAGCAAAAATCATAGAATCATATCCATGGGTAGGCTACTTAACTTATTTCCTATAGGTTCTATTGTTCTACTTCTAGTTTTCCTATTAAAAAGTACTAAAATCCACCTAAGTTCTTGATTATCCAACTTACAAACTCATCTATACACTCTACCAATATATCTACTTTTTCTCCATGCTATGAATGAGGTATATCTAAGATCCTTGCCCAAATTCAATGATGATAATTCTATATTAATTGAGTATCATATGAAAAAATTTCAAAATTGCACTTACAATTTTATTATCAAGGAAGATGACGTGTTTAATATAATATTTTCTCATTTCCTAGGGGAAGAGACTAGAAAATGGTTTAGAAGTATTCCAAATAATTACATCATAACTTGGATTGATTTTCAGAATAAGTTCTTGACTAGATTGGATAGTAAGAATCATAATTGATATTACTTGACAAAGTTGGACTTTGTAAAGAACAAAAACAGTGAACCTGTGATGGAATTCAATAGAATATTTTCTAGATTATATCACAATATTTCTACCATTATGAAACTCTTTTAACCAGCATCCATGATGATGTATTCTTCTTCATTTAGTCTAATTTTTCCCTACATTTGAGGGAAAGGAAATTTACAAAATTGGACTCTATGTTAAATGGCATTGAAGGCCTTGAAAGGAATTAGGTTTACAACTAAGGAGAAGGAAATACTTTTGGTATAAAAATAAATTCAAAGAAGACTAGTATTCCTTTTGCAACCCATGTAATCCTTGAAAATCATATGATTTAATAACTTAAAAAAATCATGTAGGGGTTTTCCATTGAGTTGACTCAAATGAAGCAATTAGGATTTGGACATCCATTATTGTGACTTTCCCCAATATCTTATATTATAATTATCCTCCAAGGAACCAAACCTAGTTTAGAAGGCATTCAAATCCCCCCCTCCAAAGGGAAGGATGAAGAATAAGAATATCTTCAAATCCTTAAGACCTAATCCAATACTATAGGCCCTAGGCCTCAACTTGTGGTTTATCTTAATGATGAGTAAAATAAAGATCTAAATTGTGTAAGCATATTAAGTTCAAATGTTATGCATCTTATTTTTTTAGGATGAGAATGAATTAAATATTTCACTTCTCATCCTCTGGCCTTGATAACATTATTATGCAAGAGGATGATCTATTAAATAATGGAAGTTGAATTATATAGGGTTGACCCCAACCCATGTTCGATTTATTTTAAATAATATTATGGATGTTGTCACAAGGAATTCTGATATAAGACCTAGGGCTATGCCTCTAGAATTAAAATGCAATGAGAGTCCAAGGTTTCTTAATATTGAAAGTTGAGAAGGTAGTAGTTGTTGGAATACTGAGAGGGGGGGTGAATCAATATGAGCACTTTTACCACTTTTAACCACAATATATATTCTTCAACTTTATCAACAATATTCAACATTTTATCATCAATGTATAATATAATATTGCATTCAATATATCATGATCATATAATCATAAGCAACATCACATAAAATACACAGTACACCAGAGTTTACGTGGAAACCCAAATGGGAGAAAACCATGTAATGTTTTCTTATATATCGAATAATACATTCATTGGAAGCAATAACTTCCAAATTATCCAGATGCAAGTGAAAGGAGGACATGGCCCCCTATTTATAGGCTCCAACCTTAAGGAATCTACAACTCCATGAATTCTCTTGCTCCAACCAAGAGGAGGATATGACCAACTAATTCTCAGGCTACAACCTGAAGGAATATCCAACTCCCTATGTTCTTTGGTACCAACTGGAAGGAGGATGCAACCCCCTTTCATTTCCCTATCATGCCACCCTGAATTATAAATGTATACCAAACTATCACTACCATAATCACTGCCACTATCACTACCACTATTACTATCATTGTCACTACCACATGAACCTGTAACCTATCAACCTGTCATTGTATTCAACATGTCATGTTGGCCCTTGGTTATGAAAGTAAGCGAAGAATGGGGAAGAAAAGGAAAAATGCGAACTACGTGGAAGCCACAATGACTGTTACTGGGTTGAAATGAGAAAAAGAGAACAAAAGACAGAGTGAAGTAAAAGGAAGAAAGTCGTTGAACAAAGAAATTGAGGATGATAGATCAACAAGAAAGAAGGATTGTGGACAACTAAGCAAGCGAAAAAAGCCACCGTTTGATGCTTTGGAGCACTGTGCGAGAAGGAAGGAAAGACAAGCTGGCGAAGCCCTGAATACACGGGTCAAGTTGACCTAGGGTTTTAGACACCTAGGGTTTTGGTATCTAGGGTTTTGACACCTAGGTTTCGACCTAAGGATGTCGGTGAGATATTGTAATGTATAAATAAGAACCTACATGAGGGAAGGAGGTTCGATCTAGTTGTACTATTGACATGAGTGATTATTGTTGTGTGAGAGAGAAGAGCTAAGTGTGAGAGCCTTCTGGTATTGTAAGATATTTAGCTGGGTGTGAAGGTCAAGTCCTACATCTGGGTGTGCAGGAAGGGGAGAGACAAAAAGGAGAAGAAACAAGAGCTGCTAGATGAGAGCACAGACAAGAAATGTATATTTGATCTTAATACATTATAAATCACAGTTATGTGGATGTAGCCCTAGAGAGAGGGTGAACCATGTATATCTTGTGTTGTATGTGTGATTGGTGTTCTGTTCTTTGTTATTGGTATACTGTTATTGCATTACTGTGTTAGATCTTATAGATATATATTGCGCAGTAGATCCTAGGAAGATAGAGAATACTAGATTGTTGTGTGTCAATCACTTTGAACCCACTTTACATTCCTTTTGGTTGTAGACATATATGTCCTGCAACCCCCACATAGCTTATTTGGGTGAGACTGCATCTTCATCGCAGGTGTTGCTGAAAGGGACAATAGCTAGGGCTTGTTTGTGCGCTCTTGGAGCTGAACCCTGGTTCTGCCCTTATGCCAACAAATGGTTTCATTGTCGGGACATGAATCTTCTTGAGAGAACGTCAAGGTGATTTCCATCAAAGATAGAAATTCAAAAGTGGATAGAGGGTCAAGAGAAGGACTTCGTTGAAGCCCATAACAAGAAACCTAACCTTAATATAGAGGATTGGTTGGAAAGATATATATTTACTGATATACATGAGATTTTCTTTGGAGGAATCCATCAGGAGCTATATGAGTGGTTAGATAGGTTAGTAGATACCCAGTTTGAGATTAGATCTAAACATCCTGCAGTTTGGACATCGGCACTGATCAAGAAGGTCAAGAGAGTCAATAACGCCATGTCACGAGTAGTAGATCACTGGTTTGATAGCGCCATTGGAGGGTACATCATCGATTTTGTTGTTGACAAAGTAGAGTCATATAGCCAAGCCGAGAGATATTTATTCAAGGGACCCAGAGGAAAATTTTTACATTTTATGAAGCTAAGGATCAAGATGCTACTGCATGAGAAGAACATCTTGAAGATACAGTAGATTGGTTGGATCTAGAAAAGCTAATGTTCATGAATTCAAACAGCGACAATGACACAGAAGCTGGACATATGCGTAGTGGGAGAGCATTAAGAGAAGTTCATCTTGCGAACTTATTAAAGAAGAAATACAGGGGCGAGGGTTCTATAGTGGAGAAGAGGCATTCATAACCTACTAGGGAAGAGGAATGGAAAGATGAAGAACCTCGCTGGGACGAGCCAAAAACTTCAGGAACTGCACAGACTGTTGAAGTAAGTACTATTAATCCCCCTATTGTTTCAACAGCACTAAGAAATAAGAATAGTCAGAGTCACTAGAGTCCTCAAAGTACTATTACTAGCAGTCAGCATATACTCAGACAGGAAACCTAGGAAGCCTAGGAAGATCTATGGAAGATGAGATGAGGCTCCCTATCTTTATGGGAGATGGGGTTGAAAACCCTAATCAGAACTGGTTCCTATGTGAAGTCACATGGAATATTAATAATGTCACCAAAAAATCTGTTAAAAGAACCCAGTTTAGTACTACCCTAAGGGATCACGCACTGAGTTGGTACATGAAGCTTGTCCAAGGACTTGCACAACCTAAGTCGCTGAATCAAATCAAGAATGCATTGATTGCATAATTCAAGAAACCCAAATTGGAATAACAATGTATTACAAAGCTGAAAGAGATCAAGAAGAAGGTATCCGAACCCATTTGGGAATTCGATCAAAGATTCAAGACCTTAACAGGCCGATTGACTTTTCAAATCCCAGATGAGAAAAACAAAGAATGGTTCATTTCTTCCCTCTTACCACACATCAGATTTCCTCTGATGCAACAGAAGATTTATTCGCAATCTGAGGCATTGGAGATCACCATGAAGCTAGAATCAACCCCTATGGGAGAATCCAGTTTAGGTATGAGAAAAATATTGAGTCAGCTAACTAGTTTGTCTCTGCAAGTCGAAGATATGAAAAAAGACAAGGGAAAATATAAAAGAGAAGACATCTGGTGTGTCATATGCAGATCAGGAGACCATGACAAGGAATCTTGTCTCCTATTCCATGAATACTTGGCCTCTGGAGCTCCGATCCCTTTGAAGAAAGTCACCTTGCCCTGGTGCGAGGTATGCAAAAATAGACATCGCCCTGGTGAGTGTTATTACATGCAAAAATATGTTCATACACCCACAAATTTGTATTGCACCTTTTGTAATTCCATGGGACATGATGATAGGGATTGTAGGGCTTACGATCTCATGCATGAAAGGTCAATAGACATATACAAAATTCAAGGCGAAGTACAACAAGAAGGAAACACTACGCAATAAAACTCCCCTGGGAGAGGAAACTTCAATCCTCACGGTGGATTCAAAGGACGAGAAAGAGGAGGTATGGGTCGAGGTTGAGGACATATAATATTTTATAACTGTGCACAACTAGGACACCTAGCAAGGGACTGTCAGAACCCTTGTACCACTTACAGCTATTGCAACTCCTTCGAGCATGTTATTGAGGAATGTCCAACATTGTTGGATAAGCTTCAGAAAAGACGACGACCTCAGCAGAACCCGCAAGTGCAGCTAACATATGTTGAACCTCGTGGAGAAGACCCTAGAGTTGTTTTTATCACTAGAGGAGGCACTGTTATAGGAGAAGATAGAATGATCCAAGGAAAGACTACAGAAGACTCAGGAATCAGGAAAGTCGCAGAGAAGACCCAAAAATTTTATGCAAAGAAAGAAAGACAAGTATTTGAGGAGGCAAGAAAAGAGTTCATAGGATATCAAGGCTCTCCATCAAATACATGACCAAAAGTGAGAGAATATGGGATGCCGCAGGCATTTGATCAGTCTGCTTCGTCAAGAGAAGGAAAAGAGGTAAGCAATCTCATGGAATTTCTATATACTTGTATTAAGTTGATTCGGGATGAGAGCATTGTACAAGAACTACAAAATTTAATCAAACAGTATGAGATAGGAAAGATAAACACCTTACTGAATAGGGCAGTACACCAAATCGCCAAAAAGAGAAGGAAAAATAAGGAATTACACTTGAATGCTCAAATAGGAGAATATGACATAGACTATGTGGTCCTCGACTTAGGGTTGGAGGTCAATGTCATGACGAAGCAAACCTAGGCACTAATGGGAAAACCCAAGTTGATTTATTCCCCTATCAGGATTAGGATGGCTAATCAACAAGATGTAAGCCCCTTTGGCAGACTGGAACATGTCCCTGTGGACATCAATGGAGTAAAAAGATTTGGAGATTTTGAGGTGATTGAGATAGTTGATGATAGTTGTCCTTACCCTGCGCTATTAGGAATTGATTGGGCTTTCAATAATTCTACTGTGTTTGATTTAAAGAAAAGAAGTATGAATTTTGAAGGAGATGGCCTTAGGTTCATTGCGCCTTTAGATCCAAATGAACGTCAGCGATACACAAATCCCATCAGAGAGGAAGACCACGCATATGAGCTGGAAAACATATACAAACTAATAGCCAGACAATAGGATTACATTAATTTTATGGCATATGGAAACCTAAGCTGGTGAAGTGACAACGCATGTTCATTAGACTCAGAAGAAGCACTCGAGAACTGGCAGAACAAAATGTATGAAGTATCTACAAGAAGATGAGCTAGATTAACCAGATAAGTTCGTTGGATCGGCACAACGGTAAGTAACTTAACCACCTTTGATGGTCTCAATCCTTTAGAAACCTTCTTGTCGGACTTTGAAGAAAGTGTACCAATGCAACAAAAATTGTTGGCAATGGATGAGGCCCTGAAAGCAACCACAGCAAGATGGTGGGGGACACACAAAAACAACATTACAAAATGGGTACAATGTCATACCTTGATGACAACATGGTTCTCAGCATAAGTAGAAGGTTGTGAAGTTTGGTACACAGGTCGAATCTACCCAAAGGACCATGTGCAAAGTTGAGAATAATCCTAGAGAAACATTCCACAAGAGAAGTGGGTGCACAAATTCATTAACACACTGGACACGACACCTATCAATTGGTACCTTCAAGCAGAGTTGTACCTCATCACTACAGATTGGGAAGGTATGACTTAGAATTTTGTAACCACCTTCTTATTTGAAAGTCAATATCCTTCAATAGATCAAGCATTGCAGATTGTAAGACAAAAAGTATTTGAGGAGGAATCTAACCTCCCTTTGGATCAAGAAGAGGACGAATGGATTGCACCTCTCCAAAAACTGCAAGGTTGTTACAACATCAATGTTGATGAAGACGATGATCCAAGAAAGGTGAACATCGTAGAAACATAAGGAAAAAGAGATGTGGAAGGACCAGGAGTTGAGTTACCATTCATTGGATAGCTAATCAATATTAAGAAGGTCAATATTGGAACATAACAGACACCAAATATTGTAAATGTTGGAGATTATTGGGATGTTGCCACTATTGACAAGATTACAGAATTACTGCACGAATACCAGGACTTGTTTACAACCAAGTTCACTGATATGAAGGGAATTAAAGGGCCTATGGGAGAGATGAGGATCCCTTTGAAACCAGACACAAGACTAGTCAAACAGAGACCCTACAGACTGAACCCTAAATATAAGGAGAAAGTGAAAATTGAGCTCGATAGAATGCTGGAATAAGGAATTATAGAACCTGTCGAAGAATCAGAATGGATTAGCCCTATGGTGGTGCAAGACAAGAAGACATGAGAGATCAGGATCTATGTATATCTTAGGAAGCTTAATGATTCCTAGTTGCATGACCCCTTCCCTACACCATTCATTGATGAAGTGTTAGATAATGTGGGAGGCCAGGAGGTATACTCTTTTATAGATGGATTCACGGGATACCATCAGATCCGGATTGCCAAGGAAGATCGTCATAAGAACACATTTGAAATAGAATGGGGGTCCTATCAGTATACAGTGATGCCATTTGGATTGAAGAATGCCCCATCCATATTTTCTAGGGTGGTGGTCGAAGCATTCAAGGAGTTTCTGCATAAATTTATAGAAGCATATTTTGATGATTGGACTGTTTTTAGTTTATTGAAAAATCATATTGAATGTCTAAGGCTAATGTTGGACAAATACAGGTAGTGTCAAATTGCCTTGAATATGAAGAAATGCATCTTCTTCTCACCATTTGGAGTGTTGTTAGGTCATATTGTATGCAATTAGGGATTGTTGGTCGATCCATCTAAAATTTCCATTATAGTTGATCTACCCCCTCCTACTTCAGTCAAAAAACTGCACATTGTGATGGGACATACTGGATACTACAGGAAGTTCATTAAAGGATATGCCCAGATTAAAACACCCATGGAGAAGCTTTTGAAGAATGATTGTCAGTTTAGTTGGACAGAAGAGTGTCAGGAGAGCTTCGACACATTGAAAAAGAAAATGGTTACTATGCCTATTCTATTCTTCCCATATTGGAGCAAGGAGTTTCATGTGCATGTCGATGCGTCTTCTACTACCTTAGGAGAAGTATTAGCACAACCCAGGGAAGGAGATATTGACCATCTGTTAGCCTTTTCCAGCAGGAAGCTATCAACTGTTGAGATCAATTACACCACTAACAAGCGAGAGGGGTTAGCCATGGTGTATGCGCTACAAACATTTTGCCACTACTTGTTGGGAGGACACTTTAAAATGTTTACTGATCACTTCGCGCTAAAATAACTAGTCAACAAGCCAGTGTTGGGGGGGAGAATATGCAGATGGATTCTTCTATTTCAAGAATATGACTTTGGGATCATAGTAAATCCAGGAAGAATGAACAAAGGTCCTGACCACTTGTTGATCTTGGAACATGGAGAATAGCCCACAAGTTTGGAGGATACACTGTTGGGCGCACAGTTGCTGGCCATTGAAAATATTGATGACCACTTCACAGAAATAGTCCAGTTCCTGTCAACAGGAATGGCACCTAGTGAGTATACAATTCCCCAGAAGAAATATCTAGTAGTGCGCACTGCAAAATTTTCACTTATATATGGACAACTCTACAAGATGGGACCTGATGAGATATTGAGAAGATGTGTTATGGAGGAAAAACGACCGATGATCCTCGCAGAAGCTCATGAAGGCATCGTAGGAGGACACTACGCAGGGAAAGAAACCGTGCAGAAGGTTCTTAGAGCTGGCCTTTGGTGGCCTACCTTACACAAATATGCTAAAGACTATTACAGAGACTGCGATGTATGCCAAAGAGTTGGGAAACCATCCAGAAGAGATGAAATTCCATTAGAACCACAATTGACCCTACAATAATTTGAGAAATGGGACATCAACTTCGTGGGACCTATAAACCCACTCGGAAAGTGCACAAGAGCAAGGTACATAATCACTACGACAGAGTACTTGACCAGATGGGATGAAGCAAGAGCAGTTAAGGACTGTAGTGAAACTACAACTACAAGCTTCATATTTGATGACATCATAACCAGGTTTGGATGCCCAAATATCCTTATGAGTGATCAAGGCACACATTTCATAAATAAGACTGTTGAATCCTTGATTGGGGAATTTGCAATCCACCCTCAGAAAAGCATGTCTTACCATCCACAAGAAAATGGGACAATGGAGGCATTCAAAAATAACTTGGAGACATCGCTGACAAATATTTGCAGTGTGAACAAGGATTACTGGGATTTAAGAGTACCAGCAGTAGTATGGTCCTATAGAACAACTTGCAAAAAATTAACAATGCAGACCCCTTTTAAGTTGGTGTATGGTCTTGAAGTCATTGTCCCAATGGAATATTTGGTACAAATCCTAAGAATTGTTGCCTTTACAGACATAGATGACGTTGGCCCTATTCAAGAGAGTCTCACGCAGTTGGTCGAACTCAAAGAAGACAAATTTATTGCAGGATTCCATCAGCAGGTATAGAAGGAAAGAGAGAAGGCCTATCATGACAAGCACATAAAGAAGAAGGCATTTAAACAAGGTGATCTAGTACTAGTATATGACAGTAAGTTCATAAAACATCCTATGAAGTTTAGAACGCATTGGCTCAGGCCATATGAGATCGCCTGTGTTACAGAAGAAGGAGCTGCGTAGTTGAAGACTTTGAAGGGAGAATGGAAGGAAATATTAGTGAATGGGAGCTGGTTGAAATTGTATTATGACAGCCCGCTGCCCCACAACTCTAAGTAAAAGCATAAGGAAAAGGGTCTAGGTACTAGATGTAGTTGAAACTAGGTACCAGACACAGAAAAGACAGTCTACACAAGGAAGGAAGGACACGAGGCATAGAGAAGAAAGAAAAGGTTGCACTATGCATTCCGTAGTCGAAGTAAAAAAAAAAGGTCAGATATGAAGTGCCTCAGGACGATTCACAGGTGAGTTTTGGGGGCATGTTATCCCTTTGTTATGAAATTAAGTGAAGAATGAGGAATAAAAGGTAGAATGAGAACTACGAGGAAGACACAGTGACTGTTACTGGGTTGAAGTGAGCAAAAGAGCAGAAAAAACAGAGTGAAGTAAAAGGAAGAAAGTCGTTGAATGAGGAAATCGAGGATGAAATATCAACAAGAAATAAGGATCATGGACAACTCAACAATCAGAAAAATCCACCATTGGATGCATTAGAGCACCACGCGAGAAGGAAGGAAAGACAGGCTGGTGAAGCCCTAAAAATGTAGGTCAAGTTGACCTAGGTTTTTAGACACCTAGGGTTTTGGTATCTAGGATTTTGACACCTAGGTTTCGATCTAAGGATGTCGATGAGATATTGTAATGTATAAATAAGAAACTTCATGAGGGAAGGAGGTTCGATCTAGTTGTACTATTGACATGAGTGATTATTGTTGTGTGAGAGAGAAGAGCTAAGTGTGAGAGCCTTCTGATATTGTAATATCTTCAGCTGGGTGTGAAGGTCAAGTCTTGCAGCTGGGTGCGCAGGAAGGGGAGAGATAGAGAGGAGAAGAAAGAATATCTGCTAGGTGAGAGCGTAGAAAAGAACTGTATGCTTCATCTTAATACATTATAAAGCACAGTTATGTGGGCCTAGCCCTAGAGAGAGGGTGAACCACGTATATCTTGTGTTGTATGTGTGATTGGTGTTCTGTTCTTTGTTATTGGTATACTAATATTGAATTACTGTGTTAGATCTGATAGATATATCTTGCATAGTAGATCCTAGGAAGTTAAAGAATACTAGATTGTTGTGTGTCGATCACTTTGAACCCACTTTACATTCCTTTTGGTTGTAGACATATCTGTCCTACAACCCCCACATAGCTACTTCGGGTGAGACTGCATCTGCCTCACAGGTGTTGTTGAAAGGGCCAGTAGCTAGGGCTTGTTGGTGCACACCTGGAGCTGAACCATGGGTCTACCCCTGTGCCAACATGTCACTATCACTGCCACTATCACATCAACCTGTCACCATTGTTGATACTCAACATAAATAAAAATAGATCCTCTGACATGGATACCATCACCAAATCATGTACATCAACCTGTATCAACCATGCATCAATCATGAACCAACACCTATACCAAACCATGCATCAACCATGAAGCAAAACCTGTACCAAATAGTGCATCAACCATGCACCAAACCTATACAAAATTGTGCATCAACCATGCACCAAAACCTGTACCATGTATCAATCATCTACCATATCATGCATCAAACTTGTACCATACCATCAATCATGTACGAACATGTACAATAAGATGTGCCTCATCCATATACCATATCACTCAAGATATGTCTCAATCATCCCATACACCATGTACCATAAGATATCGACAATGAAGTTCCTCAAAAAAGTACCCAATCATGCACCAATATCACCAACATATTCCTCTAACCATGCACCATATCATCATCCATTAACCTCAAACAACATGTCAATCATCCAACCAAGTACCAATATCATTGAGAGATGTATCTCATGCATATGCTACCATATAACAAGTGTGTATCATCATAAAGATATGTCTCCATCAATGCACCATAACCATAACAAACCAGATATCAAGATAGCCAAGAGTGTACTTCTAACCATGTATCATACCATCACCAATGTGTACAAAATCATGTTCCAACATCAAAAAGGCATGCCTCAAGCATGTGTCATAACATAGCCAAGAATAAGCCTCAAAACTAGTATATAAGCATACAATGTAATCTTGTAGACACCTTATTGTATCATATAATAGATAAGTAGACCAACATGGGCATCAACAACATGGTACCAACATATCTCACAAGTTCTATCTTGTCCTCATGGGATAAAGACTACCTGTCACGTGGGGCCTCACATGACGATACAAAGGAAACCCAAGAGGGTTCCTTGCGTGACACACTCAAGTGACATGTGAGCGCCTGCTTAATTAGGGTTACAGAAAAACCCTATATCTTTGCAACTCTGAAACTTTCTCTCTCCCTTCTCACTTTCTCCATTGCCTCAGACTCGACCTCAAATTCGCCAATAGACCAAAATATTATCATAATATAGATATTCAATAAATCTGTGCGTGTTTCAAATGAATATCTCATGATGTGTATTTATACTTTTTCAACCAACACCTTTTACTCACTTTAGGGTCGACTTGTACTTTCTTTTCATAACAAATTTTCCCTTTAATTAATTCATTTGTAACCAACTAGGAGCTTCTTAACCATTATTTGTGGATTCCAACTTCATAAGGCCATAACTCCTCAACCATGAGGAACCACATGGCTTATGACCTATCACCATAAATGACATGACAAGTACTATCAATCTACAAATGTGTTACCTGCATTTATATTTTCCTTCATGTCCATATTCCTCAACCAACTTCAGGTTTCATGACCACACCTCTAGGGCTTCATGTAGACTTCATCAAATGCACCCATCAAATCTGCCGACATCAACCACTCTTGTTGAGATCAATGAAAAATAACTCACCATCAATATCAATCACAACTCTGGGGTATCTCGAATGCTCCAAGGGTTGACATCAATGATAACCAACTATCCAACAATTTGCCCATTTTTAATTGATGACAACACCAACATTGATGGAAACACTCATACACCAATATGCATGCCCCCCTGTGACAATTTCTCCTCATCAATGTTTCTCTCTCTCCCCCTTTGACATCAATGGAAAAGGGTATATCTCCTAAGGGACTCTCTCCCTGTCTTCATTTTTTTGTTCTTTCTCTTCAAATTTTTATCTCCTCATGTTTATCTCCAAGTTCCTCTTCTCTTTTGATAGAAAAGAGTTACTCCCCTTTAAAGTATACCTTCTTTGAATACTCCTTTTTTGACTTCATACGCTTGACTCTTACTCTTATGTTCTTTCTCTCCCTTTGAAATCATGGGAAAAAGGATAACTCCCCCTATCTACATGATTCTAATCCTGGTTTCTTTCTCTAAAAATTTATCTTCCCTTTACTTATCTGCAAGATGTTGTGTTGATCAATGTATGGCTTCCTGTATATGTTTCCTTTCCTCTCTTCCATTTCTTATTATTTTCCATTGGTGCTTACTCTTGTAACTCTATGACATATATAAAAATAATTCAAAATTTCTTGACTTCAAATCTTCATGGCCTGTTATGTTCACTTTTTAGACATGAATGACCATATTGTTCAACAATGTCCCTCTGATGATATAACTTCTACTGAAGGTTTCTCTTTCCCTGTTCTTTTATGCCTTTCACTGATTTTCTTCTTGTGACCCATTGATTCCACCTATCCAATGATTCCATTGATTCTAATTCATATATCTAACTAGACTTACCAATGATCTAAAAAATCCATCTCTGTCCATATTTCATAAGCTGTCCATAACTCTGCTATCCAGTTGTCCACAATGTTGACCCATATGTCATTGTACTATCGTGAAGGCTTATTTGTTGTAACTGATCATCACATATTCTTATTTCTCATGCTAAATAAAATATGTCCAATGATATGCAATACATCCTTGAAACTATAATGAATATATCCCTTCTTGGAAAGTTTTTTAATTATATTCCTCTAATATCTGCATGGGAACACTACTTCTCAATTGATCAATCGATCATTCTGTACTTATGTTGTCTGACTGTTATGAATCTTTCTATGAAAACACTTAAAATTTATTGAAGGATGGTTCTATGATCTATAGTATGTATTATATGGACTCCCCCTATTCAATATTCATATTTAGTGGGATTCTCCAAACTGGATGGCTCAGAACAATGGAGGAATCTTCCCTAATGCAGAGTAATATTCTTCTTCGTCTGTACACTCATAATCTCTCTGAACTTTGACTTCTTCCTTTTTTCTTGTGGATTCATTATGATCTTGCACTA
Source organism: Picea engelmannii (assembly GCA_009831015.1). NCBI lineage: Eukaryota > Viridiplantae > Streptophyta > Pinopsida > Pinales > Pinaceae > Picea > Picea engelmannii. Next base: position 404,429 of record ML777974.1, read on the forward strand.
TGTTGGGAGCAGGCCTATTTTGAGGAAAGATATAATTTTGGAAGAAAAGGCCTAATTTTGGAGAAGAACAACTGGCAGGAAAAGCAACACGTGTGAGGAAAATCAGCATGCAAGGCGCACAAGCATGCAATTCTAACTATGTTAGGGTTAGGTTTTTTGATAAAGAGTGTAATGGATATAAGCCTGAAAAATAGTATAAATAAGAACCTAGCAGGTCTAGGTTGAAGTTTGAGTACTAGTTCAGTTTAATTATGGTTCTAGTTTTTTTGTTTGATGACTGTAGTTGAGAGATTGTGGTAAAATTTGTTGAGTTGTAGAAGATTCAAGTAGATATATTTTTAGGATTAGATCACAGGATGAGGAGCCTGGTATGATATAGTCTACCTCACATAGGTTCCTTAACTTCACAGTACTTGTATAATTGGAGATCTAATGTGCACAACACCATATTTTCCAGCAAACCTAATAAAAGAGCAGAGAAGCTGAATCTTTGTGGAGGTATCCTAGGAGGGGATGAACCATGGTAAAACCTATGTTATCTGTGATGGTTATTACAAGTTTACCTTCTTCCAGTGATTAGTTTATGAATGAATGAGTGAATGGTTAAGATAGATATATTAGGATGCATGCATGTTCTTAAAAGATGAATGAATCCTAAGAATAATTGAATTAATAATTAGAGTAATCCATGAAGAATATAAAATACAATACTAGATCCCCACTTAGTCCTAAACTACAAGCACTTGAGAATTGCAGTCACCCATAAAGTTATCTTGGGTGAGACTGCGCAGTGCACTCTGTGTGTTATGTTTCCTTCGGGTTTACCAGGAGGGTCGATACTTTTAGAGGGTTTTGTTGGAACCCTGATCATATATGAAACTGGGTTATACCAAGAGTATAATTGAGAACATAAACCCAACACACTACAATTCCTGAAAGTACAATCTCTTGGGGATATTCTTTAATCACCTTTTCTTCTTTTCTTTCTTGCACTATTGCAAATTATGTGATCTATGGGACTTGTTATTTATTCACATGTTCTTCTTGTCTTTATTTTATTCTCCAAACCTTTGTGTGTATGACATCGATATTTTATTTCATGGTAGGATCTATCATTCTTCTACAATTCCAAGCTATGTTACCATAATTGTGGCATTCGTAATATTCAATGTTGTGGGGAGCCACATCGGTATTTATTGTCTGAAAATTTCTTCCATGTTCTCTACAATCTACAACCTTATGTCCAAATTTAGTACAAATAAAACAATGACCATAAAATAAATTTACATACCTGGGAGTGAATGATATTCTTTATGGTGTAGTATTTCTGAATTCCTGCCTTGGTTGATCGTGATCTTATCTTTTGTTGATTCATTTAACATGATTGAAGCTACTTTGTTGCTTGAATGTGGAAGGTCTTGTTGAAGATGTATCTCTGTTATACTCACTCTTCTTTTATTCTTGTTCACCATGATTCCTTCCTTTGAGTATTTCTGCATAACTCTCTCTCTTTTCTTCATTCTTCCTTTCTAGCAACCTGGAGTGCTTATCTTCAAATTTATTTACTAATTATGTATATGTTTCTCTCTCTTCAACGTTCTTGTTGAGCTTGATAATTTTAACTCTTAATGTGACAACATCTTCTTCAAGCTTCTCAACCTCTTCTTCTTTCTTCATCATTTTAATCTTCATGACTTCTTTTGTTCTCGTTGCTTCTTCAAGTTGGATTTTCAAGGAGGTGATTTCTTAGATTCAATCCTTTTTTCTTATTGAATGAATTATTTTAAGATGGTTTAAATCCTCGGATATTTTCTTGATATGATGTATCAAAATATTCTCTCTCTTCTTATCTTCCTTTCTTTTTTCTACTATTTTGGCTTCCAAACACTGCTTCACTTCCATCTAACTTTTTTATGTTTCTTCAATCCTTTTGGATTCTTCCAGATGAGATTTAGATTCATGATGACCTATTTAGATTCTTTGGAACTTTCTTGAGATATATTCTTGACTAATTGTTACTCAATGGACTTTTTCTTCTTCCTTTCTTTCACCAACTCGTCTAAAGCACTGCTTAATTTTGCTTCAACATATACTATGCCTTCTTCACAATATTCTTCTTTTGAATATTCTTGACACGATAAGCATATTTATTCTTTTTCTATTCTTGAATATTCTTTAGCATTCTATGTCTTTGTGATGAGAGACTTATCAAAGTAGAGATTATGTAGCTTATCCCAAATTTATTTAGCTGATGAACATTTTCCAACTTTTTCTTTTGTCGAATCACATAAACCTTCCAAGATGAAATCCAATGATATTTTTTTGTTTCTCTTCAATTCCTTCTTGGATGCAATCTTAGGTTTCTTTGAACCGATGTATCTTATCACAAATGAGTACCAAACATCATACCCTTGTGATTTTAAATTTTTATTTTATTTTATTGTTCCGCATCTCATACTTCAGACCAATCTGACCATCAAACCACAATATTCCATTCACTCTGTATCCATTAGCTATGGCATCCATGATATACCTCCCAGTGGTTAAAATGATTTATTGAAGGACCTTCTCTGATACCAATTGTTGGAATACTGAGAGGGGGGTGAATCACTCGGAGCACTTTTACCACTTTTAACCATAATATATATTATTTAACTTTGTCAACAATATTCAACAGTTTAACATAAATGTATCATCTATGATTTCATTCAATATAGCATGAGAATATAATCATAATAAACATCACATCATCAAAATTACATCAAATACAAAATACACCAGAGTTTACATGGAAACCCAAATGGGACAAAACCACATAATTCTTTCTTATATATCAAAGAATACATTCATTGGAAGCACCAACTTCCAAATTCTCTAGTTGCAACTAGAAGGAGGATATGACCCCCTATTTACAGGCTCCAACATGAAGGAAACTACAACTTCCTGAATTCTCTGGATCCAACCAGAAGGAGGCTATAACCGTCTGATTTGCAACCTCCAACATGAAGGAAGCTCCAACTCCCTGTGTTCTTTGACACCAACTGGAAGGATGATACAACCCCCTTTCCTTACCCCATCCTACCACCCTGAAATATAAATGTAGACCAAACTATCACTACCACAATCACTACCACTATCACTATCACTACCACTATTACATCAACCTGTAACCTGTAAACCTGTCATTGTATCCAAACTGTCACTATCACTGCCACTGCCACATCAACCTATCAGCACTGTTGATACTCAACATCAACAAAAATAGATCCTCTCACATGGATACGATCACCAAATCATGTACATCAACCTGTATCAATCATGCACTAGCACCTGTACCAAACCATGCATCAACCATGAACCAAAACCTATACCAAACAGTGCATCAACCATGTGCAAAAACATGTACCAAACCGTGTATCAATCATGCACCAAAACCTATACCATGTATCAATCATGTACCATATCATGCATCAAACTAGTACCATACCATCAACCATGTACCAACATGTACCGTAAATCATGTACCATGAGATGTTCCTCAACCATATACCATATCACTCAATATATGTCGCAATCATCCCATACACCATATACCATAAGATATCAACAATGAATTGCCTCGACAAAGCACCCAAGAATGTACCAATATCACCAACATATGTCTCTAACCATGTACCATATCATCAACCATATACCTCAAACAACATTCCAATCATCCAACCAAGTACCAATATCATCAAGAGATGTATCTCATACATATGTTTCCATATGCCAAGTGTGTATCATTATAAATATATGTCTCCAGCAATGCACCATAACCATACCAAACCAGATATCAAGATAGCCAAGAGTGTACTTCTAACTATGCATCATACCATCACCAAGGTGTACCAAATCATGTACCAACATCAACAAGACATGCCTCAAGCATGTACCATACTATAGAAAAGAATAAGTGTTACACACCAAAATGCCACACTCAAGTACCTCATCCTAAGTGTCGCAAGTGTCGTAAAAGTGCCATACACACCTTGCTAAGTGTCGCATACACCTTGACACCATGAAATAACATTTGTCACAATACATATTCAATGTGGAGGAGAAATATATTATATGAAGGTCAAAATACTATGTGCACATTATTTATTAATATTCATAAAAAGGAAATTAATTTAGTGTGAGAATCCACCTCAAATTTAGTTTCCTAATCTCAAGGAGAGGTTGAGAATATCATTGATGGTTGAGATATTTTCTCAAACCAAAATCCTAATTTGGTGGATCTTGAGATATATTTCCTCCTTAAAATCCTTGAGAGATATTTTCTCCCTAAAATCCTTGAGAGGTATTTCCTCCCTAAAAATCTTGGAGATCCCATTTTAGTGGATCTAGTGAGTGATATTCTCCATGGTGGTTAATCCTCCAAATCCTATAAAATGAGGGATTTTAATGGAGAGAAGGAGGAATATTTCAGATGTCAAACTTATGAACTTGGTAGCATCGTGCAAGGGTTGGATGAGGGGAGCTTGGAGGAATGTTGCATCATCATCCATGTTTGTAAGTATTTTCTTTGGGTTCTCATTTTAATATACTTGGCCTATTTCCTTCAAGCTTGTGTATTGTTACATGTGTTTTTCTACTATTCCTTCAATATTTGTAGATGAATTTGTTTGATCTAATCTTGTAGAGTAGGATTTAATTTTTCTCTTTGATGTCTATGGCATTGCAGGTATCAAGTTGTGCTAAGGATTTTGGATATCAAGCTTGGATTGGAAGCAACGAGGACAAGCTTTGAAACTAGGTGCATTACACCTTTTCTCCCTCTCTCTCTTTCTGATTAGTTAAACTAAATTCAAAGGGATGTTAGTGTCCACTTGTACTTTTCTATCTTGGTATAGGGGTCAGTAATCCAAGGGAAAGTTCACTTGTCCATAGGGGAATATTTTTGTAACAATAAGCCTCAAAACTAGTACATAAGCATATATGTAATCCTGTAGACACCATGTTGTATCATATAACAGATAAGTAGACCAACTTGGCCATCAACAACTTGGTATTATCATCTCTCACTAATTTTTTCTTTTCCTCGTGGGTCAAAGACTACTTATCATGCATGGACTCACATGATGAACCCTAGGAAACTCACGGGGGTGCCTCGCTTGACACCCTCAATATGACCCGCAAGGGCATGCTTAATTAGGGTTACAAAAAAACCCTATCTCTTTGTAGCTTCGAAACTTTCTCTCTTCCTTCGCACTTTCTTTGATGCCTAAAACTTGACATCAGATTCTCCAATAGATCAAAATATTATCATAAGATATATATTCAATGAATGTGTGTGTGTCTCAAATGAATGTCTCATGATGTGTATTTATAATTTTTCAACCAACACCTTTTCCTCACTTTAGGTTCGACCTGTACTTTCTTGTTATAACAAATTTTCCCTTTAATTAATTCACTTGTAACCAACTAGGGGATTCTTAACCATTCTTTGGGGCTTCCAACTTCACAAGGACATAACTCTTCAACCATGAAGAACCACGTGGTGTACCACCTATCACTGAAAAAAACATGACAAGTACTATGTTGGAAAAATGAGAGGGGGGGGGGTGAATAAGTTGTTACCGTGCTTAAACAATTATTCTTATTTTAAACTCTTTACAGAGCACTCAATGACAATCACAATCACAATAATGCAGGGAAGTAAGCAATAGAACATTCATCATCATTCACACATATCAGGTACACAGAGATAGATATTTCCTGAGGAAACCCATAAAGGGTAAAAACCTCTTCTTCTTTATATGATAAGTAATATTTACATTATGTACATTATCATACTTATGAGCACCAACTCATAATGAGGATACAACCTCTGTTTTGCAAGCTGCTACTTGCTGAGAGCACCAACTCTCTTGTTTCTCTAACACCCACTAGAAGGAAGAACTGACTCCCTGATTTCTCTAGCACCCACTAGAAGGAAGAAACAACTCCCTAAGTGTTCCAGCACCAACTGGATGGAAGCACCAAATTCCAGTCACACAGGCACCAACCTGTATAACAGAGAACAACAGTTCTCCCTTACACCACCCTTCCACCCTAGTTTCTATGGCTGCAACCAGATGGAAGCTACAACTTCCTTTATTCAAGCACCCACTTGAACCTTTGAGGACAATAGTCCTCCCTAGCACCTCCCTAGCACCCCAAAATATAAATATTTGCTACTGGAAATTATTATAGTGATATAATGTTCATTAATGGCTTACCAGTCTCATCACTATTCTTCTGCACTGCCCTGCTTTATCTGCATCAGTGTCTTCCTGCACACATGCCTTGTGCTTTTTGTTCTTTTGCCTTTTATGCTCTATGTTCCATGTCCATTCAACGCACCATTCCTCTTATAGGTATTTAAGTTGTTGCACACTGCCTCCTTCTACGCACCTGAATCACTCTCAACATCAGCCCTAATCTCTTCTCTGTTTTGTGTGTTTATACTGTATATGCACCTTCTTCCTCCTCCATGCACAGTGCCTCTACATGCTCTTCACCATGCCACAGTTCTGCACCTCAGGATGTTCGCTACCACTCCACTTTACCACCGCTTCACTCCCTCGAGAATCAATTCATAATATCTTTGTTCTCCATGTTCTACTCGTGTTGAGTCCTCTTCCTGATCATCATCGCAATTCCTCAGCTTTTCTGGCGGTTATACCCATGCATTCATCATCACTGGGTGTTATTCTGAGATTCCTTAGCTTGTCTAGTAGTTGAGACTCTTCGTCTTCTCTATCATAGTCGAGCTCATCATCTATGTTGCAGTTATAGGCTTCAACACTCTTCCATCTGTCAATCGCCTCTATTAATAGTCTTTATTCCACTAGAAGATGCCTTGAAACTCTTCATCTTCTCTGGCGATCACCCTGAAGTCTCTTCGAGTCCTTTGACAGAAACCATCATCCGTTTCTAGCAGTTACACTATGAACCTATCGAGCCTTGTGCCTTTGGCACCTTTCACCTTTCCTTTCACATGTGGCCTCAGGCGATGAACACAACCTACACCAAAAGGTGTTTTCGCATTTCGGTATTTCGGCATTTCGCATGTCACGAATTCCTGTTGCGAAGCAGCTTGACTCTCCAAGTCGCAATCTCTGAAATGGAGCTTGGTTGCACTAGCTCCTTCCTCCATATTCTGCAGATGTGACCACTGGTTGTGACCACAGCCTTATTCGAAACTGCATTTCACAATTTCGCATTTCGTGAATTTGTTGCGAGTCACTTTGACTCTTCCAACTCCTGATCACAAAATGGAGCCTTGCAACTTGCAATCTCCTTCCTTCACATGCCCACAGTTGTGACCAAGCGTTTATCCATAAAGTGATTTGGCGCTTTCACATTTCAGCATTTTTGTGGAGAAGTATCTCGACACTCCAACTCCTGGTATCTGAAACCTGCACCAAAAGGTGTTTTCACATTTCAACATTCTGGCATTTCAGCATTCCTATGGTGAAGTGTTTTGACACTTCCAACTCCTGGTATCCAAAACTTGCACCGAAAGGTGTTTTTCGCATTTCGACATTTAGGCATTTTGGCATTCTTGTGGTGAAGTGTTTTGACACTCCAACTCCTGGTATCCGGAACTCCGAAATGGAGTCAGATCAACTGTCTGGTATTTCGGCATTTCACATTTCTTCATTTTGACATTTTTGTGATGAAGTGTTTCGACACTTCCAACTCCCGGTATCCGGAACTCCGAAATGGAGTCAGATGAATGGCCCAGTATTTTGGCGTTTCACATTGTGGCATTTTGCAACTTTGGGACTCCTGTGATGAAGAGTCTCGACTCTTGAATCCTCCAACTCCCAGTATCTGAAACTCCGAAATGGAGTGGTTTCGCATTTCTTGATTTCATGCTGTGAGTTTCCTTGACACCTCCAACTCCTGGTACTCTGAAATGGAGTCTTTGTTGATGTGCCTATTTCAAGATTTTGGCATTTCGCATTTCACAAATTTGGGACTCCTGTGATGGAGAGTTTTGACTCTTGACTCCTCCAACTCCCGATAACCAAAAATTCGAAATGGAGTTTACGCTTCTGATCTTTCCATGCCATCATTTCTACTGATATTCCTTGCCTGCCTATTTGCCATCAAATGAACAAGCACACTCTTTCACTCTATGTGCACATCTGCACTATCTCTTCTGGTCTTCACGAGGTTGCTCTGCTGCATCTCCCCAAAATACTTCTGGTGCCCACCTGGCACATTGTACCTGTACTCAAGCCATCATCGTTTTTGTACTTGCCATCAATGAAAATCATATGCTACCTGTAAAACATGCCAACAATCTCCCCCTTTGGCATTGATGGAAACAAAGGCACCCAAACCTGTTCTTTTCTCCCCCTTTAACATCAATGTCAAAGAAAACATGCTCCCCCTGAGTTGTTGCAGTATTTTTCGAAGGTATCAGATGTTCAATCAATACAAACTCCCCCTAATAGGATGGACTCTCTTAGGTGTGAGATGGGATGACACCCAGCTTCTATCGGAGATATTCAAATGGTGTCTTGGCTAGGGGTTTAGTAAAGATGTCTGGAATTTGTTCTGTGGTTGGAATGTAATGGACCTGAACAATCTGATTGGTGACCTGCTCTCTCAGAAAATGGTATTTTATGGGAATATGCTTGGTCTTGGAGTGGAATACAGGATTCTTGGACACACTGATGGCACTAGTGTTATCACAATGAATTGGGATCAGTGCAGCGTATTTTACCTCCAAGTCTGCAAGTGTCTGAATCATCCATAATACCTGAGTGCAATAGGTAGCAGCAGTAATGTACTCTGCCTCTGTAGTTGATAAAGAAATGGAACCTTGCTTTTTACTCAACCATGCTACTAGAGAATCTCCTAAGAAGAACGCACCTCCACTCGTGCTTTTCCTTTCACCCATGCAGTTATCCCAATCAGCATCTGAGTAGACTCATAATTGAAAATTTTGATTCTTAGGATACCATAGGCCATAGTTCATTGTTTCTTTCAAATATTTGAATATCCTTTTGACAGCTGACAAATGACTCTGTTTAGGTGAAGATTGATATCTTCCTACCATTCCAACATCATGCATTATGTCTGGGCAATATGCTATTATGTACAACAGACTGCCTATCATTGACCTATATGAACTTTGATCAACATCAGGTGAGTCATCATCCTTGCTTAATTTGCATCCAGTAACCATAGGTGTGCCCACAGGTTTAGAATATTCCATTTGAAACCTTTTCAACATTTC
>ML777974.1:414729-439453 GCA_009831015.1 Picea engelmannii
CCTAAGAAGATACCTTCATCAACCTTGTCATCATATTTTCCAAGGTTCTCATCATTATTCTTTATGTAACATTTACTCCCAAAGACTTTGAAGTGTTTGATTGAAGCAGGTCTCCCATACCATAGTTCATAAGGTGTCTTGTCGCTTTGTGGTATGAGGTGGGCTTTGTTAAGAACATGGACTGCTGTGTGTATTTCTTCTACCCAGTAGGTTTGACCAATGTTCTTATCATTCATCATTGACCTGGCCATTTGCTGCACTGTTCTGTTTTGCCTCTCAACTACTCCATTTTGTTGTGCAGTTCTTGGGATTGTATATTCTCTCTTGATCCCTATCACAGAATTCCTTGAAATCACTTGACATAAATTATCCTCCTTTGTCTGATCTTACTGCCTTTAACCTCTTTCTTGTTTGATTCTCAATTAAAGCCTTAAATTTTTTAAACTTCTCAAATGCTTCAGCTTTTTCCTTGAGAAAGGCAACCCAAGTAATTCTAGAATAATCATCAATAATCAGCATGAAGTAGTTTTCTTTCCCTGTGCCTTCCTATCTTGATGGTCTACATAAATCCATATGAACTAGTTGGAGTGGTTTATTTGTTGAAGTAGATCTCTTGGACTTAAACTGTGTTCTGGTTAGCTTTCCTACTTAGCAGGGTTTACACATAGAATCTTGGGGCTTTGATATTCTCGGAAGATCTTTTACTGCCTCAAGATTTTTGAGCTTGATTAAGTGGTCAAAGTTTAGATGTCCAAGTCTCCTATGCCATAACCAGATTTCATCATGTTTTCTTAGATGACACTCTTCTCTATCTTCTTTCAACACATATACATTATTTTCTGTCCTTATGCCTTTGGCCACCACTTGTCCTGAGTTTACAGACTTTATCTTGTAGTCCTTGGACGTGAACACCACTTCACATCCTCTATCACACATTTGACTTACACTGAGAAAATTATGTTTCATCCCATATACAAGTAGAACATCTTGGGATTTTCCTTTTCCATTACTTAAACTCACCATCCCTTTACCCTTTATTTTACTTGGAGCATCATTTCCAAAGGTTACGTTTCCCGATTTGGTTTCACTTAGAGATAGAAACTTACCTTTGTCTCCTGTCATATGTTTGGAGCATCCACTGTCTATATACCAAGGGTTTGTTTGTCTTTGAGCTGAAAACACTAATCCACACTTGTCACTTTCTTTCTTCTTCCAAACCTTGACATTTTCAGCAGGGGAATTCAAATCTGGTACATAGTTCCTTAAGCGACAGTCAACAAATTTATGTCCATAGTTATGACAAATGTAACATTCTGGTTCGTCGAATAAAGGATCATAATGATTGTTATGCTTAACCTGTGTCCTTTTCCCATCCATCATGTGATTTGCAGTCTGTGGTGGTTTGTTACTTGGTTTTCTCATTCTTTGTTGTGGCATATATCTATACCTTGAATGTCTTGATTGCTCATAATTTAATTTTAAAGAACAGTTTACAGCTTTATGACCAAAGTTAGAACAAAATACACAATATCCATAGAAAAAATGTTGGTACCTGGAAAATGGTTGTCTTCTTTGAGAAGGTCGATTTCTTCTATGTTGATGATTTATTTGAACAGAGAGTACATTATTTCTCTGATCCATAGTTTCAGTTCTGGTACCTCTTTCATTACTCCTCTTGGGTAGATGATTATATTCTTTTGTTTCTGCAGGTTTTTTGTTGTCATAGATGGTAGATTTGACAAACTTGATGGGTTCTTTGTTGCCTGGTTGATCACTACTTGATCCCTCTTCATAACCCATATCTGTTTTCAGCTTTGGGTTTCTTTGCTGATTCAGAATGGTGGCCAATTCTTCTGATGCTTTGATACTTGATAGACTCTGATGATACAAGGCTTGAAACTTCTCCAACTCTTTCCTAGTTTTCACTACTTATTTTTCCAGAGCTTCACATCTTGCCTTCTTTTCTGATAACTGTTGTTTCAGAATGTCTTCAATTTTCTTTGCCTCTTCTAATTCCACTTTTAGTATGGCAAAGTCTTCATCAAGTTGTTTACTGTCTTTCTCGAACTGTATCAGCAATTGTTTTTGGTTTCTGTTCTTAATTCCGAGTCTGTCAATTTCTTCCAAAGCACTGATTAATTCACCTTCCATATCCACCATAGCTTCTTCATCATCCATTTCACCTCCTGTGTGTTCATCATCAAAATATCCCATAGCCATAAGCATAAAATAATTTAGTTTATCTTCAATAGAGGAGTCATTGTCTTCATCATCTAAAGGATCATCATCATTGTTTACACAAAGACTTTTCTTCTTTAAATTATTCTCTTTAAAGAATTTTTTTTGTTTGTGCTTCTCCTCATCATCACATGTCTGGTCCTTTCTTTTGTGAGGACATTTATTTGAAAAATGACCTATCTTACCAGAGTTGAAACATTTGAAAGGCAGTTTACCTTTGTATCTGCCTGATCCCTTCTTCAGTCTCTTCACAAATTTTGCTTCAATTTCATCAGGCTCAGAATCCTCATTCTTGTTTGCCTTAAATGATGCTTCTCTAGAGGTGGGTTTATAGTTAACTATTCTCATTTCATATGTAGTCAATGTTCCTAGAAGTTGATCAAACTCCAAGGTTTTTAGATCATTAAGTTATTCTATAGCAGAGACCTTTAGGTTGAACCTATCTAGTAGAGATCTCAAAATTTTCTGAACTAAAGAAGGTTCCTTAATTTTTTCACCAAGTGCTTTCATTGCATTTGCCAGTTCTTCAACTCTCAGAAAGTATTTTCCAACAGTTTCATCTTCTCTCATCTTCAGTTGTTCAAACTGTACTCTGTAGGTTTGAATCTTGGTGTCCTTTACATCTCATTACATTCATAACTGCTAATGATCTTGTCCCACATTTCTTTGGCAGTTCCTAGGTGCATAAATTTTACGAATTCTGCTTCTGCAAGCCCACTCAAGATAGAATTCATAGCCTTAGCGTTGAAGTTAAATTCTAGCTTTTCATCCTTATTAGCTAGTACAACTAGCTTTACATAGCTAGTATCTACCACATCCTAGACATCTGCACCTAAAGCCATTATGTAGGTTCTCATTCTAACTTTCCAGAAGGCAAAGTTTGTTCCATTGAACAAAGGGGCCTTATTGGTTGAATTTCCTTCATGGCTTGACATGTTTAAGCTCTAGGATCTACCCTTAGATAAAAGGGGTCGTCTCTAATACCAATTGTTGGACAACTAAGAAGGGGGGTGAATTAGTTGTTACTGTGCTTAAACAATTATGCTTATTTTAAACTCTTTACAGAGAACTCAATGACAATCACAATAATGCAGGGAAGTAAGCAATAGAACATTTAGTATCATTCACACATATGAGGTACAAAGAGACAAATATTTCCTAAGGAAACTCATAAAAGGTAAAAACCTCTTCTTCTTTATATGATAAGTAATATTTACATGATGTACATTATCATACTTATGATCACCAACTCATAATGAGGCTACAACCTATGTTTTCCAAGCTGCTACTTGCTGAGAGCACCAACTCTCTTGTTTCTCTAGCACCCACTAGAAGGAAGCACCGACTCTCTTGTTTCTATAGCACCCACTACAAGGAAGCAACAACTCCCTAAGTGTTCCAACACCAACTAGATGGAAGCACCAACTTCCAATCACACGGGCACCAACCTGTATAACAGAGAACAACAGTTCTCCCTTGCACCACCCTGCCACCCTAGTTTCTCTGGCTGCAACTAGATGGAAGCTACAACTCCCTTTGTTCAAGCACCCACTTGAACCTCTAAGGACAATAGTCCTCCCTAACACTTCCCTACCACCCCAAAATATAAATATTTTCTACTGAAACTTATTACAGTGATATAATGTTCATCAATGGCTTACCAGTCTCATCACTGTTCTTCTACACTGCCCTGCTCTGTCTGCATCAATGTCTTCCTGCACACATGCCTTGCACTTTCTATTCTTCTTCCTTTTATGCTCTGTGCACCATGTCCATTCAATGCACCATTCCTCTTCTGGGTATTTCAGTTACTGCACATTGCCTCCTTCTACATGCCTGAATCAATCTCAACAGCAGCCCCCATCTCTTCTTTGTTCTGCATGTTTATATTGTCTGTGCACCTTCTTCATCCTCCATGAACAGTGCCTCTGCATGCTCTTCAACATGCCATGGCTCTGCACCTTAGGTTGTTCACTGCCACTCCACTTTACCACCGCTTCACTCCCTCGAGCATCAACTCATAATCTCTTTGTTCTCCATGTTCTACTCGTGTCGAGTCCTCTTTCTGATCATCATCGCAATTCCTCAGCTTTTCTGGTGGTTATACCCATGCGTTCATCATCACTGGGTGTTATGCTAAGATTCCTTAGCCTGTCTAGCAGTCGAGACTCTTTGTCTTCTCTATCATAGTTGAGCTCATCCTCTCTGTTGCAGTTACAGGCTTCAACACTCTTCTATCTGTCAATCGCCTCTATTAATAGTCTTTATTCCACTAGCCGATGCCTTGAGACTCTTCATCTTCTTTGGCGATCACCCTGAAGTCTCTTTGAGTCCTCTAACATAAACCATCAGTTGTTTCTAGCAGTTACACTGTGAACCTATTGAGCCTTGTCCCTTTGGCATCTTTCACCTTTCCTTTCACATGTGGCCTCAGGCGGTGACCACAACCTACACCAAAAGGTGTTTTCACATTTCGGCATTTTGGCATTTCGCATGTCGTGAATTCCTATTGCAAGGAATCTCGACTCTCCAAGTCGTGATCTCTGAAATGGAGCTTGTTTGCACTAGCTCCTTCCTCCATCTTCCATAGATGTGACCACTAGCTGTGACCACGGCCTTATTCGAAACTGCATTTCACAATTTCACGTTTCGCAAATTTGTTGTGCATCACTCTGACTCTTCCAACTCCCGATCATGAAATGGAGCCTCGCAACTTGCAAGATCCTTCCTTCACAAGCCCATAGTTGTGACCAAGCGTTTATCCATAAAGTGCTTTGGCGATTTTGCATTTCGACGTTCCTACATTTTTGCATTCCCGTGGAGAAGTATCTCGACACTACAACTCTCGATATCTAAAACCTGCACCAAAAGGTGTTTTTCGCATTTCGACATTCTAACATTTTGGCATTCCTGTGGTGAAGTGTTTCGACACTTCCAACTCCTGGTATCCAAAACTTGCACCAAAAGGTATTTTTCGCATTTCCGCATTCCGACATTTCAAAATTCCTGTGGTGAAGTGTTTCGACACTCCAACTCCCGGTATCCGGAACTCCAAAATGGTGTCAGATCAACTGCCTGGTATTTCGGCGTTTCACATTTCGGCATTTTGGCATTTCTATGATGAAGTATTTCGACACTTCAAACTTCTGGTATCCAGAACTCCAAAATGGAGTCAGATCAACGATCTGGTATTTCGACATTTCACATTGTGGCATTTCGCAACTTCGGGGTTCCTATGATGAAGAGTCTCAACTCTTGACTCCTCCAACTCCTGGTATCCAAAACTATGAAATGGAGTGGTTTCGAATTTTGTGATTTCATGCCGTGCGTTTCCTTGACACCTCCAACTCTCGGTACTCCGAAATGGAGTCTTTGTTCATGTGCCTATTTTGGGATTTCATCGTTTCACATTTCACAACTTCGGGACTCCTGTGATGGAGAGTCTCGACTCTTGACTCCTCTAGCTCCCGGTAACCGAAACTCTGAAATGGAGTTTACACTTATGATCTTTCCATGCCATCATTGCTTCTGATCTTCCTTGCCTGCCTGTTTTCCATCAAATGAACAAGCACACTCTTGCACTCTGCATGCACCTCTACACTATCTCTTCTGGTCTTCATGAGCTTTCTCTGCTATGTCTCCCCAAAATACTTCTGGTGCCCGCCTGGCACATTGTACCTGTACTCAAGCCATCATCGCTACTGTACTTTCCATCAATGACAAGCATACGCTGCCTGTAAAACATGCCAACATACTATCCATATATGAATGTGTCACCTGCATTTATAATTCCCTTCATTCCCATATTTCTCAACCAACTTCAAGTTTCATGACCACACCTCCATGGCTTCATGTAGACTTCATCAAATGCACCCATCACATATGTTGACATAAACCACTCTTGTTGACATCAATGGAAACTAACTTACCATCAATATTGATCACAACTTTAGAGTATCTCAAACACTCCAAAGGTTGACATGAATGACAACCAACTATCCAACAGTAGTGCTAATCAATATTTTTCAAAGGATTTCTAGTTGATTGAAGAAGCCTCTACTTCCTAATATGAAGGAGAAATCAATAGTTCAATGAAGCAAGAAGTCGATCTTTCCAATACCACCTCTTATTCAAAAAGAACTTGAGGTATTTCCATTTTCACCTCCTATTTTTTACCTAAATCAAAATCCTAGTAAGTTGAATATTCATCACCCTCTTTCTGAACTAGTTAAGCTACCTAATCATATAAAACAAATTTTAGAGTTTTTGGGTGTTAGGGGATAACTGTTGTAAGGTGATGTAATAACCTCTAGGATGATTCTCCAAAATGATCTTAGGTATTTTCTAAGATGGATTATATGAGAAGTCATATCCCATCCACATAAATTTGGAAGTTTAGTTTTATATCTACATAATTCCCTTTTTTTTTATTTTGGAGCATCCCATACTTTGATGCTCAAAGTAGTTATGGAAAAGTTGGGCCTAGAAATCATGAAATGTTATAAAGACTCATAGTCGTTTGTGGTGGGATCGTCCATTGGGTTGTAACGGGGATTTGAAGGGCCCACTAGATTTAATTATACTAGAGTTATGGTGGTCATTTAATGTAAGATGGACTAGGTCCACTATGCTTGTTATTATTAAATAAGGTCCACTAGGTAGTTATCCTTGAATAAATGTAATGTGACCTCATTAAAGAATGTCCACTATGTAGTTAGTAATTGGTTATTGTTATAATTTTCTAGATATCTATAAATAAGGATGTGTTTCCTCCTTATAAATAATTTATTGGAGTATATTATATAAAGGGGTTAACTCATCTAGAGGTTTCCCCCTTGAAGAGACAAGTGAATGGGAGTTGATCCTTCAATAAAATGATCATTGCATGGTGTTTCCCTACCTCAAGGGTATTTTTATATGTGAATTAAAGGGGATTTTCTATCTTAGTCTCAAATAAATTGTGTGTGATTCAATTTTAAGGGTTAATGATCATAATAATTGGTATAAGAGCTCTTTCTTGGGAAAAAGTGGAAGATTCTTTCCTTTTTTCGTTTTGCAGATTTTTCAAGGGAAAAATAGGGAAACAAAATTTAGATACATTTATGAAGATTTATAAAAAAAATATAAATAAACCAATTAAATATCTAAGCTTCTCTTAGAAAATACCAATTTCAAAAAAATCATTCAAATAAGACTTTGGGAAGTGAATATATTGATGATTTAAAATTATCTATTCTAGAATTTTTTCAGTGACAACCACAAATATTGTAGAGTGCATATCTTTTGATAGAGTTCCCAAACAATACTCATACTAGTGCCAATGGAAGTAGAGAGACCATGGAATTTAAATTAGGATTAAAATAGGGAATCATAGAAGTATCATGGAAGTTACACCCGTTTAAAATTGAAATTATTGTAGTGCACTTACCTTTACATTTATGAACTTGATTACAGTAGCAATAGTGCCATTAGAAGTGAAGTGGACCTCAAGGATGATTTTAGGGGATAAATTTATCTCATGGGCTAATTTTCCATGGTTTTTCCAAAAATGAGATTTGTTATTTTAAAAATGATTCGCCCAGATTCTATAGGATAAAATTATTTTACCTTAAAAATCGCCAAAATGTTATAAAAACTATATAAAATCCTTAGAAATTTGAATATTTTTACAAAAATATCGCCAATCATTTATAGTTGGCATATGAAGGATTAGTAAGATTCACCAAGGCTTTTACATTTTAAAATAAATTTCCATCCTTAAAACATCCCTGGTGGTCATGCCATTTCCATATTGGAGTCATAATAATGATTTATATCAATATTAAAGAAGTTAGGTCCATTTAAAATTTTGTAGTCTTGAGACCTTAACAAAATTGAAGAATGGAAATATTTCATACCTTGTAGGCTATTAAGGTAACAATGCAATGAGTTCATATAATTTTTCAAGAAAATAGAAGATCTATATCATTGGCCAAATGTATCTTGTCATCAGTAATAAGTACACTAGAGACATATATACGTAGACATGTATGATGAATGGTTAATGGACAATTTTAATTTATGGGAAGAAAACTATTTCTATATTCTATTTTATGAATCTACTCCACCATATGCAATACACATTATTGAGGAAATTCTAGAGTGGCTTATGATTACTAGTTTTATATTCCCATGTTCTCTAGTGTAGTCATGATGGAAACAAGTTATCATTCAAATACCTAGGGAAAACGTTATGATGGATGTGGTGGTGGATAATATTCATCCTACCTAGTAAACAAGTTATGATGGATGTGGTATGTTGTTGCCATGTAGTTGGGGAGACACTCTATGGGGGAACATTCAGACAAACTTGTCTTATGCTACTATCTCATTTTTTTAGGGAAAGGCCTACAAGTCATATAGGAAACCCAAGATGACCTAAACTCTGATTGACCCTTATGTTGACGCTTGAATCTTCCAGGACCGAAACGAAAACCTCACGAGGATAAGAATCCTCCTACATTTTTATAGAGGTGGTACTCCTCTCTATTTTATGATATTCTTTGATATTCTATATTTCCAAAATGATATAGGACTTTAATAAAGTCCACTATTATATTCAAAGAAAGATAAAAGTTGTAGAAAATAAAAATGTTTTTTTTTAAGATAATTCCTGAGAGATGACCAGGAACCTCATACATCACACATTTGAAAACATAAGTAAAATATCCTCACATCCATCATAGTGAAAATAAACATTTTTTATCACACATTAAAATAAAAGAAGATGATATGTATGCATAAGAGAACTTTAATAGAGTAGACACATGTGGAGCTCAAAGAAAGAAAATGATAGACCAATCTCAAATATTTTATACTCAAAACTCAGAGTTATAAAACACCGTCAAAACTAATCCCGACTTAGTTCTCTTGGGATATATGAAAAAATATCAAAGTCTGTTACAATGATTTTAAATTAAATTGTGTTTGTCCAGAGGACTGGGAGTAGGGCTCCCACATACCATAAAAGTAAATATAAACAAGAAATAGATCGTAGAGAGAAGAAAGTGCGCGAAGGTATAGTAGAAAGACGTGAAAGGAATGCATGAAGAAGTTATCATATTTCGATTAAACCTTTCTAATCAAAGAAGAAGAATAAATGGATGAAAAACTGATAAGGAAAACAAAATGTGATCAATATAAACTTACTATGATGGTATCTCTTGTCCTTAACTTGCTTGTTGTTGTCCTTTTATTTTCATCGTTGACAGTTACATGAACTGTCTCAACTGTTGTTTCTTGGCCCTATTTAGTTTCCCTCTTAAACCAATCCTCAATGTAATTATTCATTGGTGCAACATTTATCTCATGCCTAATTTGGATATTAAATAATTCACCTTCTAAATCTCTTAGTTCATGAGAAATACCATGGATCGATTCCTCAATATCTTGTTTTTCATATAATAATCGATAAGCCAATTATAAGTCTTTTATTCACCATATTCAATTATGCCATTAAATTTCTCAGTCGGATAATGGTCTCAAATAAACATTTTCGAAAAAATAATGATAGTTTAATCGCTTGGAAAATGAAGATTAAATGAGATTTTCATGAAGAATTACTCGAGCCTTTCACAATTAATAACGATATTTTCGGGGCATGCAAAACATTTTTTATCATTTAAATAGTACTTAATGTGTATTGGGAAAAAAACAAAATGTCAAGGATGGGTGTGAGAGAATTTCAATATAATATTTTCGTGAACCCACCAACCCGCGGTTGTAGAGATGAAAAAATATATACTAAGAGTAGAGGAACGTTCGATGGGACTCACATGCATTAAAAATAGAATAATTTGGACCTTGGAACCCGTGATGGTCTAAATTTAGATCACGGAACTTGAAGTGCAAAGTGAGGGTCACGGAAAAAGGAGAGAAAATGTTTGAGCCCACGAACCCACGAATTTGAAGAAAAAGTCTAATTGTTGAAACAAACTTGTGTATAAGTGGATGAAAATGAGAGAACCCGTGAACTGAAATATGGCTAAGTGTAGTAACCCAGAAAGGGATAAAAGAAGGGATAAAAGGAAATGGGAAGAAGGGGAGGTATAGAAGGGGGAAAAGAAAAGGATTAAAGAAGTGGGGAGAATATAATGTGGAAGGAAAAATGGAAGCATGAAATGGTCTCAACAACTGGATCCAACTGTGGGATGATAACCCCTTGTGGGTTGTCAAGAATCCATATATTCATGACCATATGTTTCTATCTTTTGGGCTATGGAGTCGAATAGTAAGGATGCACAAAATAAATTAAAACTATGTACAAGGAGATGAGAAAATTCTAAGCGAAGAAACTTTTCAAATGTTTCCCATTAACATTTTCCCCTTCATGTCTTTTAGCATATATGCATTAAAACCCAGAATATTTTCAATGATATGGTCCAATCCAGAGTGCTTAAAATTTTGTGTGCATCAATGGTTTCTCCTTAGCTTTGTTCCAGAGTAACACCAGTTCATCTTTTTGAAAAATCTTTATGGTTGTGCTCTGATCAAAATGTTTTTTGATACTTTGTTGTCTTTGATAAGTTCTATACAAATCTTCACTTCATTCCTCCTCCAATTTTGATAATTGATTCATTCTCTTTTTCATAGGTGTACTATCTTTTGCATCCTCTGTATTAACTACACAAGTCAAGGAATTGAACTCGAGGTTGATTGGAATTTGTATTCTTTCCCATAAACTAACATATACAGAGACATCCCAATACTGTCTTTCGGAGTCATCATGCTTTCCCATAGAGAATCTATTAATTTCAAATGCCAATTATTTTGGTTCTTATCAATAGTTGTCTTCAATATCTAAATGAGTGTCCTATATTATGCAAGACCATTCCCTTGTGGATAATAATTTGATGACTTCCCCATGATGATCTCATATTCTCCACAAAATTATATAAATTTTGACCTGATGAAAATTGAACCATTGTCAGTAATTAATTTTTCTGGGACACCAAACCTTGAAAAAATATTGTCTTTGAGAAACTTAATCAACTCTTCAGAATCATCCCTTTTTAATTCTACTACTTCCGACCACTTCGTAAAATAGTCTGTAGTGGTGAGGATATATGTGTTCCCTTTACTTGATTTTTGGTTTATTGGTCCAATGACATCTAGTCCCCTTTGTGCAAATGGTTTTTCTATAGATATAGGTTGTAATGGAATTGCATATTTTTTCATTTTCCCTGAAAATTGTTGACAAGATACACACTTTCTTATGGTAGTGTATGAGTCCTTAAAAAATTATGGCCCATAAAACCCAACTCTTATTATTTTATGGTTCGTGGTAGAGGGCGCAAAATTTCCGCCACATATACCTTCATGGAATTCTTTCATCAATTCTTGAGCTCTCTTTTCATCAACACACCTTAACAATATGCCATCATAGTTCCTTCTAAATAATACATCAGCAATCAATACATATTGATTTGACTTCATTTTCAATGTTCTTCGCTCCTTCGGGTTCATGGTGACTAGAAATTTTCCGGACCTTAAGTAAAATATAATATCTTTATACCATTTTAAAATTTCCATAGGTTCTCCAACTAAAATCAAAATTACTCCATCCAAATAATCACTGTTTGAAATGAAATTACACAGACCCTATTCTTTGACTTCTTTTAAAGGCTTTATTTCAATGACATACTCTTGAATATTCGCCAACCAATTTTCCAATTTTCCTTCTCTCAATTGCTTATTTAGAAGCATCTTCATAGGAGATGATGGAACATACACAATGACATGAGAATTTAATATGTAAGTCTGAAAGTGCACCACTTCTTTTACAAGAGATAGGGATTTATTCTCCAATTCCGAACATCTTAATTCATAATCATGAAGGGTCTTTCTCATGAAATTAATTGTAAATTCTTTGCCCTTGGAATTTCTTTGAGTAAGAACAAATTCCACGACATTTTTTGTTGAAAATGAATAAATAATGAAGTCTCTTTGGAAATTTTGGCTAATGAGGATTGGGGTTGTAGTGATTTCCTTTTTGATATTACTAAAAGCTTCATGTGTATCCAAGGTCCATTCAAACCCTTTATCCTTTTTCAACAATGAATTTATTGGCTTCACAATACTTGAATAGTCAGGGACAAATCTTCTTACAAAGTTGATTTTGCCAAAAAATGACTGGAATCCCTTCTTGGATGATGGAGGGTTGATATCATTTATAGATTTAACTCTCTCAGGATCAATATATATTCCTTCTTTGCATACGATATGACCCAATAATTTTCCTTCATTTACATAAAATAAATACTTTTTTGGATTTAAAGAAACACCATATAATCTACATATATCAAAATATTTCCTCATGTGATGAATGTGATCACTCCTAGTTTTTTATTGTACCGTTAAATCATCTTGGTAATCCACCATGAATTTTCCTATCAAACCCTCAAAAGCATGATCCATATCCCTATGAAATGTAGCTCCAACATTATTTAAAACAATGGGAATCCAAGCATATGTGTCTCCCAAGGTGTTATGAAGGTTGTCTTTGCTCTGTCTTCCTCAACAACCAATACTTGATTATACCCAGAAACACCATCTAACATGGACATGCAATCTGATCCTGTGACTTGTTGGAAGAGAAATTCCATGTTAGGAAAATGATAATTATCCTTTACACTTGATTTATTAAGGTCTCTAAAATCCACACACATATGAATCTCCCCAGTCTTTTTTCTCACAACCATAGGATTTGAAATCCAGTCAGAATGTCTGATGGGGTATATTATTCCATATTTCTTTAATTTTTCCAATTCAACCTTTACCAATGGCTTTAATTTGGGGTTCATCATCCTTATATTTTGCTATACAATATTTTCTCCTTCTCTCAAACGAATAATGTGTTGAAATATTGTTTTATCGTATGCCTTCAAATCATCATAAATCCATGAGAACACATCAAGGTATTCTTTAAAATGTGTGGCATATTGATCAACTTCATCAACTCTGTTCCCAAATTGACATATTTTTGGGAACTATCAGTTCTAATATTAATCTTTCCTGTTTCTTGGACTTTTATGAGTGATACTTCTTCCACAAGATTCTTAACATGACCGTCTCTTGTAAAAAGGGACTTGGGATTAATACAATTCTTTGGAACAAAAACGATGTCATTATCCTCATCTTCATCATCATTTACCAAAATTATTTCTTGTTCTTCATCATTCTCAAACACTTGTAAATACTCATGATTTTCAGGTATAGAAGGTCAGAATATTTTTTTACTTGAAAATATGTTTTTCTCTTAACATCATCTGGGTTCAACAGTGAAGCCGCCAAAGCTATTGAATCTTCCTTCTGATTTTTATCCCTTGGGATGAAAAAAATGTTAAAAGAGCTAAAAGATTCCATCAATTCATTAGCTCTTTTGAAATATAATTTTAGTCTTTATTTTTTAATCTTGTATCTCTAGGTAACTTGATTTATTACCAACTCAGAGTTTCCAATCACAATCAAATATTCTATCTTCATTTCTTGTGAGAGAATCATTCCTTGAATCAAAGCCTCATATTCTGCCTCATTATTGGTGCATGCAAATTCAAGTCTGATATCATGTGGATGCATAATCTTTTCTGGGTTTATAAGGACAATTCCAACTCCAATCCCTAAAATTGAGCATACTCCATCAAATTACATCCTCCAGTAACCCTTAAAATAATTGTTTTGATTTTCCATGTATTCAATTTTCTCCATGTCTAAGATAGCATATTTTCCAATACCAACATCTATATAATCTTCCACTAGTTCATTATCCTTATTTTTGAAGGGAAACGACCTCTTGGGTTCAATAGGAACCTTGATCATTGCTTTGTCTTTATCTAGCAACATCATGCAACTTCCATCATTCATTATGTAGCATCCAGTCATAGATTACCAATCTCTTCATAGGACAACTCCATATGCAAGAGGAAGACCTACCGCAACAATATTGAAAACTGTAATAATATGAGGAGAAGTAGTTATACAAGCATAAAAATATTTGATCTCTCCATAAGAGGACACCTACCTGGAATCAATTGCATAAATGTTTTCTCATGTTTCATAATACTTGGTTCAACTCATACCCAATGCCTCCATGACCGCCAATGTCATAACAGTATTTGTCGCGCCAGTGTCAACTAAACAGTGGTGGAGTGGAACATCATGATTCTCAATTGAAATATATAAAGGTGGGAATTTACCTCTCAACTTGATTGTTGATGTGTTTTGGATTTTCTTTGGACTTATGACAACGACCTCCATTCTTCCATATGGGTCATCCAATAATTTTAAAATATTTTCCCTCTGTTGATGGATCTTCACCACTTATGTGAAGGGAAGAGTAATCCTCATCTTACTCAAATCCTCTACAACGCTATATTTCATCTAGGGAGGGTTTGATACCATATGTTTCTTTTTGGTTCCAATGTTATTTATCACATTTTTATTGGCCTCTTTCTCATTACCCTTTTCTTTATCTTTTTCTTTATTTTTTTCTTTTTCCTTTTCAAAATCATCTTTGTTTTTGGATTTATTTGCAAATGCCCATTTTTGGGAAACATTCTCTTTTGATTCAGGATCATTGTCACCTTCTTCAAATATATACATGGATGTCTCACATCTGTATGTATGTACAGTTTCAAAATTTCCCTCTGGTAAATAATCATTTTCTTTCTCAGTTATTTGTAGTTAGTTTCCTAGGGACCCTTTGTCTTTGTTGATTATCATTATTTTCAAACCTCACTCTATTTTCTTGGGGAAGGTTCCTTCTATGTTCTTGGACCGAAATTCTCGGGTTTTCTATATAATTATCACCCCTTCTCAATCTGGTTGCTTCATTTTTCATTTTCCTAATGGTTCTATTCATTTGTGCAATCTCAATCCTTTGCTTAGTTTCTTGTGCTGCAAGAGGATCTACCTTCACATCTAGTATGGTTCCCTTAAAAAACCCTCCTCTAGTGGCTTGATTTTGAATCGATCGTGACTTTTTCTCTTCATTTTTTATCGAACTAGAGGCTCCTTGATCATCGATATTCATACTTCCCAACTACCTTTGTACTTTTACCAGGATGATATTGAGGTCAACACTCATTTCAATCATGATTTCTTCCATCTCCATGGCTTTAGTCATTTCTTCCTCTAGGGTATCCATTTGGTATGTTCTAGTAGAAAAAATTACATTTGGTGGCATGGCATTTTATAACAACCAAGTATCACTGGGTCATTCGCCCTTTTATCTTCTAGAATCTTAATCATATTTTTATTGAATCTCATATTGAAATCTCATATTCTCTCATTATTCTTTAAACCAATATGGGTGAAATTAGTGAGAAGAGTATGATATGTGACGATGAGAGAGAAAATATTCAAAAACATGGCTTCAATATCATTGAATGAACCAATTGATCCAGTGGGTAATGTTGTGTACCATTCATAGGCTCGACCTGATAAGGTTTGAAGAAAAAATCTTACCATCACATCATCATGTTAAACACTATTAAAATTACAAACATCTAGGAATAAATCAAGGCGTATTTTGGCATCAATTGTTCCGTCTATGGAAAATTCTTTTAGAGTACCCTCAGGAAGAATAGGGAGGTCATGTTGCTTACCTAGAAGATCAAGGGGGGAATCTCTTATTCTTCTTCGGTTTCCAAATCTTATCCCTTCTTGATTTCTTCCACCACCTCCTCTACCTCCTTATCTTTCTTCATGAGGTTCTCTTTGTGTTTCTTCTCGTGGTTCTTCATGCCTTTCTTCATTTCTTCCCACCATGTCTGGAGTTATTTCATGAATATTGTTTTCTCTTCTTATAATATGTAGTTTCTTTCTTTTACTTCTAGTAATAGGTCCCTTGTTTTTGTCTAGCTTCAATTCTGGCTTTGTTCTTGTGCTCTTCGATCTTGTCTTTCATTTCTTCGGTCTTGTATTTCCTCTCTCCTCTGTCTTTGAAGGATTTCTCTTTATTCTTCTTGGACCAATTTCTACCAAGATCTTTCCAATTCTTCCCTCGTCTCGACTGTTGTTATTACAATATTATATATCTTATGCAAAATGATTTGTTGATTATTCAATCCAATTTCTAACTGGGGTTGATCAGACTGAGGCAAAGTCATGTATTTTCAAAAAATGCTAAACCAAATTTCAAAATTTCAGTTAGTTCCCCAGTATGGTCGCCAAAAATGTTGATGCTTGAATCTGTTAGGAACAAAATGACAACCTCACGAGGATACGAATCCTCTTTCATTTGTATAGAGGTGGTATTCCTCTCTATTTTATTATACTCTTTGATATTATTTGATATTCTATATTTCTAAAATGATATAGGACTTTGAGAAAGTCCACTATTATATTCAAATAAAGATAAAAGTTGTAGAAAATAAAAATGTTTTTTATTTTAAAGATAATTCCTGAGAGATGACCAGGAACCTCATACATCACACATTTGAAAATATAAGTAAAATTTCCTCACATCCATCATAGAGAAAATAAAGATTTCAAATCACACATAAAAATAAAAGAAGATGATCTGTACACATAAGATAACTTTAATAGAGTAGACACATGTGGAGCTCAAAGGAAGAAAATGATAGACCAATCTCAAATATTTTATACTCAAAACTCAGAGTTATAAAACACCGTAAAAAATGATCTGGACTTAGTTCTCTTGGGATTTATGAAAAAATATTAAAGTATATTACAATTCTTTGAAATTAAAATGTGTTTGTCCATAGGACTGGGAGTAGGACTTTCACGGACCATAAAAGTAAATATAAACAAGAAATAAACTATGGAGAGAAGAAGGTGGGCGAAGGCAAAGCAACAAGACCTATAAGGAAGACAAGAAGAAGTTATCAAATTTTGGTTAAACCTTTCTAATCAAAGAAGTGGAATAATTGGATGAAAAAATGATAAGAAAAACAAAAAATTGATCAGTATAAACTTACTATGATGGTATCTCTCATCCTTCACTTGCTTGTTGTTGTCCTTTTATTTTCCTCGTTAATAATTACATGAACTATCTCAACTGTTGTTTCCTCGATCTCTTTTGTTAACTTATCGATTTCCCTCTTAAACCAATCTTCAATGTAATTGTTCATAGGCACAACATTTATCTCATGCCTAATTTTGATATTAAACAATTCACCTTCTAAATCTCTTAGGTCATGAGAAATACCACAGATTGATTCCTCAATATCTTGATTTTTAATAGAATAATCGATAAGCCAACTATCTGTCTCTTCTTCACCATAGTCATTTATTCCATTAAATTTCTCAGTCGGATAATGGTCTCAAATAAACCTTTTTTGGAAAAATAATGATAGTTTAATCCCTTGGAAAATGAAGATTAAATGAGATTTTAATGAAGAATTCTTCAAACTTTCGCCATTAATGATGATCTTCTTAGGGCCTGCACAACAATTGTTAGAATTTAAATAGTACTTAATGCGTATTGGGAAAATAAACAAAATGGTGGGGACAAATGTGAGAGAATTTAAATATAACATTATCATGAATGTGCCAACCTTGGAACTCGCCAAACTATTGTTGTAGAGATGATAAAAAAATATACTAAGTGTAGAGGAATGGTCCGTCGGACTCATGTCAATGAAAAAAAAAATACTTTGGAGCCTTGCACCCACGACGAGGCTAAAGGTTAAGTGATGGTGAAATGTATATCATGGAACTTGAATTCCAAAGTGAGGGTCACGAAAAAAGGAGAGAAAATGTTTTAGCCCGTGAACCCATGAATTTGAAGAAAAATTCTAAGTGTTGAAACATAATTGTGTATAATTGGATGAAAATGAGACAACTCGTGAACCCGTGAACTGAAATATGGATAAGTGTAGTAACCCAGAAAGGGAAAAAAGAAGGGATAAAAGGAAATGGGAAGAAGGGGGAAAATAAAATGAGTAAAGAAGTGGGGAAAATAGAATGTGGAAGGGAAAATGGAAGCACAAAATGGTCTCAACACCTTATAACCCCATGAACTATCCATTATACATCACTAATGAAATGGGGATATATGTCATGAAACCTAATCTAGATGGATTGTGAATCGATAATTTTGATGGAGATTTCTCCAAATATGGATATGGAGTAGGCATTTTTTTTTTTTTAATTTCTCCAATAGGTACTCATCAATGTTCTCCTTTAGATTAGAATTTGAATGCACCAATGATGTGGTTGGATATGAAAACATGATATTAGGTATTGAAACTATTAGGAATACAAGAAATAAGTTGTTGAATATTGTAGTTTACTCTAAATTGAAAATGAACCGAGTGAAAAATTAGTCCTAGGACAAATAATCAAAGATTGAGTCAATATAGAAATCAAATTTGAGACCTTTTTTACAATTGTTATTATTCCATTGATCTTGTCCATGTTACTATGGTGGTGAATCATCGTGAATATGACTTAGTTGTTTATTCATCATTATATAGGAAACCTACTATTTGATCACTTGAAATATTGTGTTCACATCATGCATAGACTATTGATCCTAGATAGTGTCAAGCATTGGCAGGTTTCTGAGGATAATGAGCAAATAGGATAGCTCTTGCTTATGATGGATGAGTTTTTTAGTATGGAAATTGACAATAATCCTAAGGAGGATTAATTACCAAGAAATAATTAGTCTCTTGATAAGATTGGGGTCAACAAGTTATTTATCTAAAAGTCAATTTTCTCCATAGAGACCTAGTGCCTCTAAAGATATTATTTGATCTCAATGATATACCTATGAAACATTTTATTCAACATAAATGGATTGAATTAGAACATGTCAATCTAGGGAATGATTCTATGCCAAAGTATGTAAATTTATCCAAGTCTTTACCTTCTCAAGATAAACAAAGATATGTTTACCTATTCAAGGAATTTAAAGATGTGCTTTCCTGGAAATATGAGGATTTAAAAACTTAGTATACCTCAATATTTCAACAGAATATCCCTATCAAACCTAAAGTAAAATATTTCAAACAAAAGCAAAGTTAAGTTAACCCTCTTCTTATAAATCCTTTAATTCAAGGGGAACTTTTGTCCTTATTAGATATTTAGATTCGATTTCCAATCTTGTGCCCATGAGAAACAAGAATAGCAAGATTAGACTTTTATTTGTTTATTTTAGGAACCAGAATAGGACATAATTGCAACATAATTACCCCTTCTTAAGATAGACCAAATGCTCCAAAGGTGGTAGGTTTAGAAAGACTTTCCATATTGGATAGTTGTTTTTTTAAGTATAACCATTTTTTTTTTTAGAAATAGGTGATATGTTGAAGACATATTTTACAACTCCATGGGGTACCTTTATGTATATAAGAATGTTTTCCATCTTATGAATTCTTTTTGGATTATTAATGTTGGAATACTTTCCAAAGAGCAATGGATTATGCATTCTATGACACTAAAAACAATTTTATTATCATTTATTTTGATGCTATGACTATTTTCTCTAGAAAGCCAACAAACCATATTGCTTATTTGAGGAAAGTTATAGAGTGTTGTAGAAAATACAACATCTCCTTTAACCCTAAGAAATAATTCTTTGATATGGTCAAAGACAAACTATTGAGTCACATTATTGTTGCTAAGAAAGTTAAGACTGATCCAAAGAGTGTTGAGGATATCAAAATAATTTATCTTCCTTTCCTCAATGTTTCTTTGAAAAAATAATTACTTGAATATCTGTCCCCAACTTTGCATGGATTACTAAAGAAAGCGTTTCAACAAGTGCTTCTATGTTGAAGACAGGAAAGGAGATTAGTTGGACCATAGAATATAGAGACTCTATTGTGACAATATAGCCCTAGGATATACTCTTGTTCTTATAATCCTTCACTATACTAATTTGATGGTTTTCATTTCCTCAAACACACAATTGTTACAAAATAATGTCGAAGGTTTTGGGATACTATTTCCTTTTTCAATGAAGCCATGATAGATGTTTAGTTAAAATATAATATTATGGAAAAAAATAGCCTATGAATTGGTGAATGCTCTCAAAGAATTTATGGAATATATTTTATATTATTATATAATTGCTTATGTGCCTCTTCAATTTTTTTTAATAAATATTGTGTCAATAAGATTCAAATGGAAGAAGATAAAGATTTATTTCTAAGGTCGAATAATTTGATTTGGTGATAAGTACACCAATATAGTAAATGTACAAGTGCTAGATATGTTGGAGCATAACCCTAACTTACATTAGTTTATACCTAGATTAGACTCATAGATATTGGTTAATACATTCCATCACACTTTATTTAACCTAATTTGGCCACATAGAGAAGAAGGGCGCCTCATCCCTAGATTTTAGGGGAAACTGCTTTTTTTAGATCAAGACTCAACTCCCGGTTCTTGATTTTCTTTATTTATTCCAACTCCCCCATGAAAAAAATCATCCATTATTGGGGAATTCTCACCTCCTCTTTGAGTGAGAGATTTATTCCTTAATTAATGATTTTTTCCTTTACTATTATTAGTAACTGCTATTTCGGGTCAGTTAAGTGAGTTGGAACTGCTTCTCTTATCAGTTAAGTGAGCTTAAGTGAGCTAATGCACACCACTTGAATCATGTGGGAATTAATGAGTGTGTGACATGTGTCTTTAGTGGTCTAGGTCGAACTATGTGGTCTCCCTTAGCCTATGACACCTATTTTATCTTTTTCTAGCTTTTTTGACTAGAATTTCTATGTTTGAAATTCTATATATTCACCTCCTCTCTTCTTTTTGAGGCTGGTTGCTCATGTATATTCATTTTTTATTTATGGAGAAAAAACTTTCTCTCATCTCTTGAATATCAGAAAATTGTATGTGTTCAATTTAACTAGAATTCTAGATCTATCGGGGTTTCTGCAGGAATTCTACATGGTATTAGAGATAGATTGAATCTAGTGGATTATACACGGTTTTATTTGCAGGTATAGATCAGCAGGAGGCACGACAAGCAGCAATGGATCATCTCTCTCATCCCACAACACCCGTTCTAAATCCTTTCAATTACTTCGAATGGAAGACAAATATCTCTTTGTTCCTTTGAAGCAAAGGGCTTTACAGGGTAACAATGGGAACGAAGAAAGAACCGACTGCTGCAGCGGAGAAGATCAAGTATTTCAATAAATTAGATGAAGCAATTGGGCTGATATTCCTATCAATTTCCAGAGATCTCCTCTTTCATGGCAGTGGAGCCACTACTCCTGATGTGGTCTGGACCACATTGGAAGGACTATTCGGCAAGAAGGATGCAATGAGAGTGCATCAACTGGAGAATGAAATCATATCCCTAAGTCCAATTCATTTTAGAAACCTGCAAGAATTATTCACCAAGTTCAAATCCCTCATCGTTGAACTTAATGCATTTGGAGTCAAGAAAGAGGAAGATCAACTCATCCTTTCAATTCTCTCGAAATTAGGCCCTGAATATTTTGTATTTGTATCGTCTTTTCAAGCATCTAAATTGACTCAAGAAACATGGAAAATGCCTCCATTGAATGATTTAATTGCAAAATTGACTCAAGAGAAAGCTAAGTTAGTCCAAATGGGTGCCATCAATCATTCCAAGAACCAAGCACTTGTGGCTACTGATGCTCCAAAGAGCAGTGGAAAAGACAAGAAAAAAGGAAAGGGTAAATTTCCTGAATCGAAGAAGGAGAGATCCTCACAATATTCAGAGAACTCTTTTGAGCCTAAGGGTAAGAAGAAGAAGGAAAGATCACTTTGCAGGTACTGTTTCAAATTTTTTCATCCCGAATAAAATTTCACGAGGAAGACTATCGATGAGATGGCTAAGCAATTGCAGCAGCACAATCTCACGGTGCCTGGAAATGCAAAGAAGAAAGATGATAACAGAATGTGAGGGAGAGCATGAGATGGTCATGATTTAATGGCTGTCACATCCACTCCATCAGCTTGGATCCTTGATTCAAGTGCATCAAACCATATGGCTGCATCAAAAGATGAATTTTCCTCCATCGAAGAAAGCACCAGATCCCCAATTTACTTGGGAGATGCCACACTTGCAAATGTGTGCGGAGAAGGAATTGTTGATCTTGAAGGGGGATGCTTCACAAATGTGCTTCATGTTACCTCATTGTCCGAAAATATTCTCTCGATATATCATATCACTCATTCCAACTCTATAAGGAAGGTGGAGTTCACTCCAAACTCCGTAGTGATTAGTGACATTTCCACAGGCTCACAGCTTGCACATGGAATTGCAGATCACGGTTCTTGTTTGTATTTCTTCTCCCACTTTGTTCCTAAATATATTAGCATTGTATTTCTGTCACAATCTAATAATATCAGTAGGTTATGGCATGAAATATTTGGCCATATAAAATATAATTACTTGCATCAACTCAGCAAGGAAAACATGGTAGAAGGATTGCCAGCTATTAAATTCACAAGCAGTGTATGTCAAGGATGCATTCTTGGCAAGCATCTAGAGAAAAAGTTTGAAAAAGGGAATGCATAGAGATCTTCTTCACCTCTTGGGATGATTCAAAGTGACATCATGGGCCCATTCCCACATCCTTAAATCAATATACAACTACAACACACAGTGCCATATACACCACATCATAACGGTGTTGCAGAGAGGAAAAATCGATCCTTAAAAGAGATGGCCAATTGTATGCTACAGTCGAAATCATTAGCTCCCAAGATATGGGCTGAAGCTATTAATTGTGCAGCATACATTCAGAACTAAGTTCCTCACAAATCACTCAAAGGCACCACTCCTTTTGAATGTTGGACTGGTAAGAAACCGAAAGTGTCACACTTTCGCATTTTTGGTTCACGAGCATGGGCTCACATTCCGACAGATAAGAGGAAGGATTTGGAGCCTCAAAGTGTTGAATGCATATTTGTTGGATATCCTAAAGGTGTCAAAGGATATATATTGTTGGACTCTCACACTGAAAATTTCATTCCAGCTCGAAGTGTGAATTTTGAAGAAGAATCACTGGATGATTTTTCAAAAGGCCTTGCCGAGGAACCGATTGTTGTCACTGATGAGGAGGAGTCAGAAAATTATTCAAGAAAATAAGAGAATCCATCAAATAAGCCTTTTGGGTCTGATACATAGGATGAGGAGCAGGTCATGGCTGCTCCAACTTAGTTTCCAACTTGGGCAGAGAAAACCTTGCAAGATGTGGGTGAACTAGTCGATGATCCTGCGAATACAAGAAGGACTAGATCACAGTGTTTTGGAGATCCTCAAGCCTTGGCTTCCATGAAACCATTTCTTCCCATAAATTTCTATATGACACTTGGTTCAGATCCACAGTCACACTCTAAGGCTACTGGAAACCCACTTCAGCATCATATATACTTGTCTTCTTTTAGATGATAGAATGCAAGCCAACACCATCTCCCTTTCTTTCGGGGGTCAGATTTGAGGATGCGGGTACTACACCTTTGGTGGATAGTACACTGTATCGGCAGTTGGTTGGGAGTTTGTTGTATCTCACTCACACCCAACCTGATATATATTTTGCAGTAGGATTTTTTTCCAGATATATGCAGGAGCCTCATGAGATTCACTTGAAAGTTGCAAAGAGAATCCTTAGATATGTGAAAGGTACTCCCAGTTTTGGTATCTTTTATGCTGCAGATTTCCCACTTTCACTGATTGGGTACACATATTCTGATTGGGCTGGCGATGGTATAGACTGCAAGTCCACCTCTGGTTATGTTTTCATCTTTGTTTCCGGGCCATTATGTTGGTCTAGCAAGAAGCAATCCACTATTTATTTATCTACAACAGAGGCAGAGTATAGAGGTGCAGTGAATGAAGCTACACATGATGTTTGGTTGCAGAGGCTTCTCTCTGATATATGTAGGAGCCTCATGAGATTCAATGTAAAGATGTAAAGAGAATCCTTAGATATGTGAAAGGTACTTCCAATTTTGGTATCTTTTATGCTGTAGATTGCCCACTTTCACTGATTGGGTACACAGATTTTGATTGGGTTGGTGATGGTACAAACCGCAAGTCCACCTCTGGTTATGTTTTCATATTTAGTTCAAGGCCATTATATTGGTATAGAAAGAAGCAATCCATGATTTATTTATCTACAACAAAGATAGAGTATAGAGGTACAGTGAATGCAACTACACAGGTTGTTTGCTTGCAGGGGCTTCTCTCTGAGTTTGGTATTCAGTATCCACTTATGACTGTCATATTTTGTGAAAATTAGGGGTCCATTCAGATATCGATTGATCCAGTTCAGAGGCAGAGGACCAAGCACATCAAGATTCACATGCATTACATACATGAGCTGATCTGTGACAGAGTAATTTCACTGCAGCACTACCCCATAGAGCAACAGGTTGCAGACATCTTCACCAAGTCCTTCACTAAAAAGAAATTTTCAGAACTGAGAGCCATGCTTGGAGTGGTGGAGACAACTGAGTAGGTCACTTTTGTCCACTCAACATTTTT
>ML777974.1:439467-475328 GCA_009831015.1 Picea engelmannii
GTTCCCACAAGGTTTTCCCTCTTTCCTTTTTTCATGAGGAGTTCTTTTATGTAATGAGTACCTAAAATGGCCAAGTTGTCGGGACTCAATTTTTTTGTCATTACAGTTAGGCTTAAGGGGGGGTGTTGGAGCATAACCCTAACTTACATTATTTTATACCTAGATTAGACTCCTAGATCTTGTTTAATACATTCCATCACACTTTATTTCACCTAATTTGGCCACATAGAGAAGAAGGGCGCCTCATCCCTAGATTTTAGGGAAAACTACTATTTTTAGATCAAGACTCAACTCTCGGTTCTTGATTTTATTGATTTTCTTGATTTATTCTTGATTTATTCCAACTCCCCCATGAAAAAACTCATCCATTATTGGGGAATGTGCACCTCCTCTTTGAGTGAGAGATTTATTCCTTAATTAATGATTTTTTCCTTTACTATTATTAGTAACTGCTATTTCAGGTCAGTTAAGTGAGTTGGAACTGCTTCTCTTGTCAGTTAAGTGAGCTTAAGTGAGATAATGTGCACCAATTGAATCTTGTGGGAATTAATGAGTGTGTGACATGCGTATTTATTGGTATAGGTAGAACTATGTGGTCTCCCTTAGCCTATGACACCTATTTTAGCTTTTTCTAGCTTTTTTTACTAGAATTTCTATGTTGGAAATTCTATATATTCACCTCCTCTCTTCTTTTTGAGGTTGGTTTCTCATGTATATTCATTTTTTATTAATATAATTCTTTGATTTATAGAGAATTTTTTTTCTCTCATCTCTTGAATATCATCAAATTGTATGTGTTCAATTTAACTAGAATTCTAGATCTATCGGGGTTTTTGCAGGGATTCTACAAGCTATCCTTATGAATTATTCTATTTTCAAACAATTGGGATGAATATAATCATAGTTGATATCCAAAATTATACTTAGGGGAAAGTAGATAAGAAGTATCAAGTCCCCTTGGTATAACTATATATCCTATTTCATTTTGAATACTCAATGCCCTTATGGTATAAATAAATCTATTGGGATATCATTGAAGCCTAAGGATATTTATTATTTTACTCTAGGTAGAAAATTAATCGAAATAAATTGATGTCTTGTTGCTAAGATGTATGTTGGAGGACGAAGATGAACATGTACTTAAGGATATGCACAATAGTGTGTGTTGACATTATGCAACGAAGGATACTATGATAAAATATTCAAGTATAGTTTTTTTTCCACATTATTTGGTGATATGAATATTTTTTTCCATTTTTTTGGTATAATTTCAAAGATTCATTAGAAAGAAAAAGATCCCCACTTCACCCTTAAAGTCAATGGAAGTTGAGGAATTATTTCAACAATGGGACCTATATTTGATTAAATTTATTGTACACAAATTTATTTTTCAATACAAATGTATCTTGATTATTAATGATTAATTGACTAAGTGGGTTGAGGCCATCCCAATCAGACACACCATTATAGAGATTGTCATTAGGTTTTGTAGGAAAATATTTTGTCCAGGTTTGGGTGCCCTCCCGAAATTTTTATTGATAAAACATTAACTTGGCTCATTCTTCCAAATATTATCTAGAAGGGAATGTTCGGAAAAAGTCTTCCAATAAAAATCTAATGAGGATTACCAAGAAGACCCTGGTTGACAATAACAAAGATTGATATTCCCATTTGATGTATGTTTTATGGGAAGATATAGTAAGCACCAAGAGAGAAACAAGGAAATCAACATTTTAGTTGGTTTAAGTGCAATGAATAAGTTAAGTACCTAAAGATACTGAAAAAGATTTGGATAAACAGATAAAGACTTTAAAGGCCTAGTTGGTAGATGCCTACAAGCTTCATAATCCTAAGTTAGTTTAAGACTTGTTAAAGGTCAAAGAAAAGTAAATAAAGAACCTAAAATCTAAAGTTACTCAAAATTAGAAGAGTGGAGATCCAATGAAGAATCTATATGTCATTCACCTAATTTATGCTAGGAAGGTTTTGGATAGGGAAATATATATGGTGGCATATGATCTAGGAAATATTAGGGCACAAATAAAGAAAGAAAGGTTCAACAATGTTTCTCAACCCTCAAGAAAGAAAATAAAGAGATTACCCAATTGAAGTAAACCATCCAAAATATTGAGTAGTATGTGAGGGATGCTCACAATCAAATGGATCCGTCTATTCCCATGAAAATCATAACATCCTCCACTCAAGATGAAAAATAGACTACATATATATATTGAAGGCATAGATACTAAAAATTAGTAAAACAATTGATAAATCTCAAAGAATATATGTAGATAAGAGTGAAGAGATCAATTCCTTAGAGGTGATTAATAAATATCTAGAAGAAAATATGGAGAAGTTTAGAGAAAAACATGATGACAACCACAATCTGTAACATCCCCAGTTTTTAATATTTGCAAATTACAATGTAGTTGTTTGAATATGATTTAGGTTGGTGAGTTGATATGATTCAGGTGAAGAGCTTATATTGATTAATATGGATGGGGGTCGAATTGTATATTATGTACATTGAAATAATTTATAAAAAAGATAATCGTTGGTTGTGATACAGGGGGAATTATTGATGGGTATTAATCCAAACCCACATTCTTGAATTTTATTATCATTTTTGGGTGAAATTTATTTTTTCTATTGAGTGTTCCCAAAGCCAATCATTAAATTTATGTAAGAGGTTGGATGAGGAAGTCATCCCACTTAGTTATGAGAACATGGGTTGGGTACAATCATCTATTTTTGGGAAGAGTGAGAGTCAATCAAGAAAGGGAGAAGAAGCAAATTCGTATGGAAAAAGAGCACAATTTGTTTAGGTAGATTTTGGGCAGCAAGAGAGGAGTTGAATGTTGGGAAGAGCACCAGTCGTGTTGTGCTTAAAGGAAACCATTATTGGGCAATGTTTATGTTGGAAATGTGGTATGTGTGCCTATAAAAATTAGTTGTAAGCATGCAATGTGTTTTGATATTAAGGAAATGACTCAAGATCCTTGTAAAGGATGCTTTGATCACTCTTAGAGAAACTAAGAGTTCCTGGAAGTCCATGTTGGCATAGGGGTAGACCCAGGGTTCAATGATACAACAATGCACCAACAAAACCCTAACTACCGGCCCTTTCGGCAACACCTGCGAAGTAGATGAAGTCTCACCTGAGGTAGAGGCAAGGGTGGATGTAGGACTCAGGTGTCTGCAACCTTAGTTGGGACACAGATCTGTGATTATAATACTTAATAGAGCACTTAGCACCGTTATTTCATCATTATTTAACCAATATCTACTTCGCAGATAAAACCGAGCATCACAATATTCACCTAGATCTAATGTATCTAAGAACTTAGCATAAATAAATGGATCAATCCTGGTAGATTCAAGCATTAAGAAAATTCACCTATATCAAATCTAACATCCAGATTCATCATAAGCACAAAGAATAAACAAATCTATCTATCTATCTATATCAAGAACTTAACAAATAACCCATAAATACATCAAAACATCGCACAGAGAAGAATAAAACAGTATTTACGGGGTTCACCTCCACCCTGGGGCTACGCCCACCAAATCTTCTTCTTTATTAGCTTCAATCAGTCATCTACATGCATAGAGACACAAAACCCCTACTCTGCATAGGATAGGAGATCTGTTCACATATCACTAGATCCGCCTTCCCCGAGCTAGGTCTAGCACAAAGCCTTTCACAGTCTGTTACAACCACTTGCACTTAGCTCTACAAGTTTCTCACAATATGCACAGAGCATCTACAAACCATACTTGCACTTATCACTTATCTTATTGGCCCTCTTCTTATGTCACCTAGATACTTATTTATACTTTACAAAATAGGCCTAAACATGGGTAACCCTATGGGTCGACATCCCATACCCATTACATATTCCAAAATCCCAAAAAGGACCCAAAAATGGGTCAAGATCCCACGATATCTGCTTTGTCTTGCGCTCCGTCTTCGACATGCTATAGAAGTCCCAAAATAGGTCAACCTTGACCAAGGATCTCCCAAAACTTAGTCAAGGGCCAACAGGCCCCCAACACTCACCCGTGACTCATCCTGAGTCACTCTGGTCTGACTAGTTCTGCTTCGAACGCCTCGAGATTGGCTCGAGCTGGTTCGACTTACTGTTGTGCTACAACCTCCTGTTCAACGAACTCTTGGATGAATGCATCGTTGATAGGTCCCTCTAGACATTGTTTAGTTGTAGTGACAACCTACTCTAGCTCTTCTCCTTGGCCATCTACCTCTGTAAAAAATTGATAGGCCTTATATTGTATGGGTTGGAGCCTCTGATTTACTTCCATAAATATACTCTAGATAGTATGGATCTATTGTTGTGCAATGTGTTTCTCTTGGGAGCACTTCATTCTTTCCACAGTTGACAGGGACTTCATTTGCACCTGTATATTTTCATCTTGATACTTCGCCTCTTGGAGCTTCGACTCCAGTGCCTTCAATTATGGGTTCTCCATGATTTTCTCATAGATCTGGGCATTGCGATCAGTGAGTTGCTTACATTCCAGGGTAAGAGCCTTTAGCCTTTTAACTGCGCTATGGGCGGTTGCTTCTCATTGGTCTCTTACATTTTGTGGGGTATCAAGTACAATGCGTAGCTCCAAATCGGTTATGATTTGTTGTAGTTTCTAGATGGCTTCTGTGAGCTGGTTCACCTGCTGTGTAACTCGGTCTTCTTCCTTGAGTTCTAAGACTATCATAGAGCGAAGTGTTATGTTGACCGCTTCTTTTACTTGAAGTTGCTTCATGAGCAACTATTCCTTGTCTTGTTGTAGCTCTACTTTTTCTTCATCAAACTTTGCTTGGAGAGAAAGCTTTTCCTGTTCTATAGCACTTCATTTCTCTACAAGCACTCCTTGTACTTGTGTCAAAGACTGGGTGGATTGCTCTGTTTCTTCCTGTGCTCGTCGAAGGCAAGCTTCGACTATATCGGCTAGGTGGTGGAGTTGAGATGGCTCATCTCCCAATTCTGGTTCTCCGGGCATAGTGGAGATTGCATGGCTAGACTGTAGGGCCTATTGTACCCCTCAGAGTTTAGTCTCAATTTGATCATACATCTACTCTTGCTTTGCTTCTTGTTTTTCTGCTATTTTCATCAAAGCATCTTGCCTGGTTGTTATGAGGAAGTCGAAG
This sequence comes from Picea engelmannii, assembly GCA_009831015.1. Taxonomy (NCBI): domain Eukaryota; kingdom Viridiplantae; phylum Streptophyta; class Pinopsida; order Pinales; family Pinaceae; genus Picea; species Picea engelmannii. Next base: position 444,635 of record ML777974.1, read on the forward strand.
TCATCGGAGGTGAGGATGGTCTGCATCTTGGTCATGGTGGCCTTTGATTTCTTCCTGGAGGAAGGTTTTAGAGGCAAACCTTTCCTCTTCTTCAGGGGATCAACCTCTTCTTCTTTCTTTTGTTCGACTTATTTTTCATCTAACTGTTTGTCATCACCTCCTTTCTCTGGTGATATGGAAGAAGTCTTCATGGATGCGCTGTCTAATTCTTGGACCTCTTCGGTCTTCTTTGTCCTGCTAGGTTCGGGTGTATCCTGCACTGTTTATGGGTTGTCGATGTCAGATATCTTTGCAGGGTCTGGTAGAATAAGGAGGTCCACTGACCAGTCCTTGGTGATCTCCTCCAAGTCCTCCTCTATCAACTTATAGTAGGATTGAATTTGTTTCTTGTGTTCGTCGACGCACGCTGTGATGTAAATAAAATGTTGATCTGTGTTGAATTTCATCAAAGGCATGAACCGGTGTAGAGTGTTCGGAGTCATGCGAGGCTCAGACTGTATGGATATCTTCAGCTAATTGTAGTAGGTATGAAAAACAACATTTGACTACCACTATTTATTCATGTCACTTGAATACCACAGTGTACTGAACTTCGCGGCCAGTGGTTCAAATGGTTTGATGTCCGAGAAGGTCGTACTTTTCAGCATCTCCCAGGCAATAAAAGATATAAGGATCAAGAGCCAGCTAAAATGAAATTCATATCCTTGATCCTGTGCTTCTCTACATTCGAGTTCCGACTGTTTCACCAGGTACTTCGCCCAGTTCATTTGAAGGCCTTCCACGCACTTCCCTGCGAGGTCAACTACAAAACTGGTGACTTGGGTAGAGCAGTTCTTTCATACTAACTTCTTTGCAATAAACTGACAGGCGAGGTGCACTGCGCCACTCTAGATAGAATCTACCTTGTAGTCGCATGTGCCCTTCTCAACATCGCCATAAGTGTCCTTGATCTTATGTGCTAGAGCATGATCCATGGCTTTTCCTAGGTAAAACTCTTGTGGATCAGGTCCTTGCATACTCAAGCTCGTGATTCAATTGATCAGCGTCGAATCAACTATTATACATTGGTTTAGCCACAAATAGCTATCGTGGTAACAAGAAAGCAGTAGCTTGACACATGCATTGACTTCTCGGTGTCTACCAAAGTGGGGAATCTTCATGACATTCAGTAGGGTGGACTACAGGAGGTTCATATTCCATGACTAGGGGATTATCTTCGAATTCCTCCCCTTAGTTCTAATCTTGTACTTATGTGGGGCGAGCATGTTATAGACTTTGCGATATCCAAGGTTGAAGTCACTAAAGTTCAACATTGCAATTTTATCTTGGTCTGCTCGAACTACGTGTATCCCCTTCGGGAGGTATGCCGTAACCAAGGTGTATTCGAAATCTCTGGGCATGTTGTCTCAATTTACAACATCGCTCAGAGGTGGAATATAGATGGGTAATATGGTCGAGATCAATTTGGCATTCGCTAGATCATCCCTATGCTTGGTTCACTTTTCATTTGATGGTCGGGAGGGTCTAGCTCCACGAGTAGTGGATAGAGAGGCTGGCATTCCTCTCATCGATGATGCTTGTACACTTGTAGATATTGACATGACTCTTTCAGTCATGAGGTCGATAAAAAATTCTTCAACAACTTTCTCTGTAGCGCTCAACTCGTTGGACATACATGCTCGGGGTTAACAATCTTGGGTTCGGGGAGTAACTTAGACATAGTAATGGGATAGAGAGTAAGAGAATGATGATCACTATATAAAATCAAGTTAGTCTATAGGCTCAAACTCTCAGTTGGAAAAAGTGTTCTTGGTGCATGGCGCGATTGGATAAATATGTAACTCAGCAACGGGTCGCGTGCAACGGGTATGAATCCTTCATTAACTCTATTATGTCTGTTATGGAGTGGTCCCAATGGTCAGGTGGTGAGTTTTCTGTCCATAAATGTCTTTCTACCCATTTGAAGCATTGGTCTAATGGTTATAATGTCCCCAATGGCTATATTGCTTCGCCATGGCGAAGTTCCATGTGTCGTTGTTCTGATATCCCGACGAAGCTCCAATTTTGCAAATTTTCCTTCTTCGAGGTTCCCTATGGAACCTTCTGCAACTTGTCAATCTTAGCTCTCTTCTTACTTAGCTTTCTAGCCTTCTTCCCATTGAGATTCGTCTTGGTATGCCTTTTTCCATTCTTATTATTATCTTCTTTGGCATAGTTACTTCGCATTGTTGAGATTCTTTCCTAAGATTCGAAGGTGATCCTTCTTCTTTATCTGGAATAAGTACTTCAATCTTCTGTGGGTCTTCTAGTGTTCTTGCAACTTCGACATCTAGGTCTTTGTTGTTAAACAATTTCATTTTGTTCTTCTATTCTTCAATCAAGTGGGTGATCCTTCTAGTCATGAATGCTTTTAACTCTTGCTTCTTCTGCTCTAAAACTTCTTCTTCTTCTTGCCTTATAGCCTGATCTATTTTAATCCAAGTTTTTCCTAATAGCATGGTAAATGGGGAACTGTTCTCAATAAATTTAATAATCTCAAAATATTCCTCTTTCAAAGTTCCATCGGCATTCATAGGTATCAGGGTGAGCTTCCCACATAGGTTTATCATCTTTCCTTTGAATGGCCATATTCCTCCTAATGAAGAAATCATAGCAGGCCTCCCTATAGCTTCCCAATTTCTCTCTATCATGATATTCACCTGTGTTTCCTCAACTAGAACACAATCAATGTCAAAGTCTCCTATTCTTTCTTCAAGTCATTCTTTTTCATTGAATATCTCTGATAATCTGACATGTCGGTGGTCATTCAGGGTTTCTTTCATCTGTAGAAATGCTTTCTCTAATTCTTTCTGGGATTTTGTCATAATCTTAGTTTCTGGATCTGCCTTAGGGTTTTCTTGTCTCATGTTCATTTCTTCAAGCTTAACAATCATTCTAGGACAATCCAATACTTCATGGTCCATATCTTTGCAACAAATACAAATGGGTCTTCTCCCAAGTCATTCCTTAGCAAGATGTCTCGGTTTTCTGCATCTGTAACAGAGGGTTAATCCTCTCTTTCTCTTAAATGATCCCCAACCTTTCCTGCACTGCGTACTAGGATCATGGTAGCTAACCTGCAAGCATTTATTTCTAGGATCCTGCATACACTTATTAGTCCAAACATTATTTCTATGCATAGGTATAACATATTTTTCACTATTCTTATCAGATCTACTCATATCAAATCTTCTTTCATCTATTAATACCCTAGTTTTCAAGCTAGTATAAAATCTATCAAACATACCTAGATCCATACTATTGAAACAAAAATTTCCACTTATCTTACTTCTATAGAGCACAAAGCTTCCAGATCTATAAATTTTCAATATTCTTACCTTTATCAAAGCACAAAGCTTTCAGATCTTACCTCTTTTAATAAAAAATTCTCACTTTTACCTTTCTCAGAGCACAAAGTTTTCAGATCTTACCTCTTTTCTTCAAATCAGACTTATTTTCCTTAGCATAGAGATTTTCAAAATAAGTAGAGTACTGCGCACTAGAGCAACAGATCTATGCATAGAGCTTTCACAATGTCAGGTCAGATCTTTACACAAAGCTTCTTCTTCCTCAGTTCCCAACAATCATAGTTTCAAGTCCCGACAACGGAACCATTTTTTGGCACAGGGTCAGACCCAAGGTTCAACGCTACAACAACGCACCAACAAAACCCTAACTACCAACCCTTTCGACAACACCTGTGAAGCAAATGAAGTCTCACCTGAGGTAAAGGTAGGGGTGGTTGTAGGACTCAGGTGTCTGCAACCTTAGCTGAGACATGGATATGTGCTTATAATACTTAATAGAGCACTTAGCACTGTTAGTTCATCATTATTTAACCAATATCTACTTCACAAATAAAACAAAGCATCACAACATTCACACAGATCTAATGTATCTAAGCACTTAGCATAAATAAACGGACCAGTCTTGGCATATTCAAGCACTAAGCATATTCACCTATATCAGATCTAACATCCAGATTCATCATAAGCAAAAAGCATAAACAGATCTATCTATCTATCTATATCAAGCACTTAAAAAATAACACATAAATACATCAGAACATCGCACAGAGCAGAATAACACAGTATTTACGTGGTTCACCCCCACCCTGGGGCTACGTCCATGAAATCGTCTTCTTTATTAGCTTCAATCAGTCATCTACATGCACAGAGCCACAAAACCCCTGCTCCACATAGGACAAGAGATTTGTGCGCATCTCGCCAGATCCTCCTTCCCCTTACTAGGTCTAGCACAAAGTATTTCACAGTCTATTACAACCACTTGCACTTAGCTCTACAAGTTTCTCACAATATGCACATAGCATCTACAAATCATACTTGCACTTAGAACTTAGCTTATTGGCCCTCTTCTTATGTCACCTATATACTTATTTATACTTTACAAAATAGGCCTAAACATGGGTAAACCCATGGGTCGACATCCCATACCCATTACACATTCCCAAATCCCAAAAAGGACCCAAAAAGGGGCCGATATCCCACGATATCTTCTTCGTCTTGCGCTCCATATTTGACAGGCTGTCGAAGCCCCAAAATAGGTCAAACTTGACCAAGGATCTCCCAAAACTTGGTCAAGGGCCAATAGTCCCCAACTCTGAGATTCATGTCCAACCAAGTGCACTAGAATCCCTGATAAACAAATGGTACAACCCGATGTACTAATAACAGTTAAGGGTGTCCATTCCTTGGGTTGTGCAGGTTGTGGGGAAGAAAGTTTATGGATTGGGAACTGTTATTGGAGAAGAACCTGGACTTTGGGCTACTGAATGTGGAGAGTGGACAGTAAAAAAGGGTCAGATCTCCTTGTGGACTCATAGCATCATCTTGGAGGTGGCTTGTTGTTGAGATAAAATGAACAATAATACTATGGATAAGAGGTACATCCTTCGTACGCAACCAATTGGTTATTTTTATAAACATAAAAGTTTTTGTTCTTTTTATTATGATTATTCCATTGTGTAAATGTTAATTTGAATGTTTTTATGCTTATTGGGTATGCATGCATTTATGGTTTTTATTATGATGTTAGTTTCATGAGTAAATCAACATGTTGTTTCGTTGCAATTTTATGGGCATTCTTCCCCTTGGTTCATTTTATATGTATTGGGAGTCTTAAATTTTGTTTTAGCAGGAGGGTACCTTACAGATTGGTATTAGAGATCAAGGTTCAACACTGAGCTTGTATGGGCCAAGAACCATCATGAATTGGGAAATTTTGTTATTATATATTTTGATCTGTGTTGGATTTGGGAAAAAATGGTGAACCAGAGTGAAATCCCCAAATTTATGGGTAGATTCAAATTTATTTCCCTCAGAATAGTCAAAGAAAGGATTAATGGCATCACTCTGCAAGTTGAAGAGTCAAATTTTCCCTAGAATGTTGAATTCCATGTTTTTAATGGAGACAATGGAGTTTTGTGAATCGATGACCTGGATTAATTTTCTCATAAGAATCAACAGTCAAGATTCAGTTGCAGAGTCTGAAAAGGGCGTTCCTGATAGGATTTCAGAAATCAAGTTTTAGAAAAATCCTAAGGTGGGGCATGAGGTTAAGTTAGAAGAGAGGAACCCAATGGCGCAAGCCTGAAACAATCAGATTCATTAATTAGCATCACTGTCAGATGTCAAATATTGTGGAGAATGTTTTTCGAAAAGACTCATTCAAGAAGTCTGGGGGTAATTTTATGTTCCAAAGAAGTTCGTCTGACCGAGTTAAAGGTCGAGTAGTTGTAATTTCCACTAAGATCTGAACCATCAGATGTGAGAGATGCAATCATTATATCCTTTAGAAAATTGACTTTGGAAGTATCTTTTTGGGAGATCTAGTGGTGGTGTTGTGTTTCCAAAGGATATTTTCCAACCAAGGTAATCGTCATGTAACTTGGGAACCCACGATGATCAGAGCCATTGTTCGGCATGATTTTTGACCATCCGATTTATCGAACAATTATGTTTTCTTGGAAGGGCTGAGGGAGAAAGAGAATGATACATAAAATTTACATGTCATTACACCATATCGAAGGATATTTTAGTAAGGGCATGTGAATTAGAGAGTTCCACGTGGAATTTGGGTACAGGTGGGACCGCAATGGATTTTGGTAAAGGTAAGGGTCAAATATTTAAGGATAAATATTGACTTTGTGATGGGTGTCGAGGTAGATCCCGACTATCCATGAAATATTAGGGTTGAGAGGGCCTATTCAGGAAATCGTTGTGGGAAGTCCCGAGTTGGGAAAAATTGCCAAAGGAGTGAGATGAAGGAATGAGTCTAATAGGATTTGAGCTTTGTATTTTAGAAGAGTTCTTGTGCAAGCAATTACCATTCCAATGGGAATTTCCCAATAGGAAAGTTTGATAGTGTTTCAAACCACGGTTTTCAGAAAAGATGTTACCAATGGATAAGTCCGATAGAATAGGTATGACAATGTTCAAAATTTGGTTTTCAAAAGGATCAGTGAGCATGGGGAAATTTCTTATTCTTGATGGGAAAGGTTTACAAGAAAGAACCCAACAGACTTGCGGTATGTTTGGATGAGGGATGATGGAGGAGATTGAAGGGTGATGACATGGATGAATCAATGGATGGAACGTGGACTCAATAGAAACATGCCATTCCATGTCATCTAGATAGCCCAGGATCATTAGTAGGTCAATTTGATGAAATGTTACAGTGGAAAATCAGTCATTTTCAGCGAAAAAATCATTTTTTGAAGGTCGTCAACTTGCGGAGGCGTTTTGAGGGCTTAAAAAGAATTTTTAGGTAGTAAAAATTGATATAACTATGTGTACCCCTGATACAGAGTCTCTATAGATTAAATGAAATATCTTAGTGAGATATTCCCAACTATCTATTCTAGGCATAAAATAGAGCTCGTATGAGGAAGTTACACGTGAAACAATGTAGGCTATAATTTCAGTACCAATATACCTCTAGAGGGAATAACTCCTTTCTCGAAAGTCAGTTTGGGGAATTGGAGTAGTATATAGAAATCTCATGTACCATAGAATACATCTATGGAACTAGATTTGGAATCTAGGTATATGAAATTGTACAGGATGGAAAAGAAGACACATGTAGCTTATAGGGTAAAAAAATGAGAAATAGCCTAAGATTTTGCATGCCATAAATATCATCTCAGAGCCCTCATAAGGGTTAAATTTTGATATATCATTAAAAATATAGGCATAAATATACCCTATTTATACTCTATCAAAATTCCAAAGGAGTTGGTGTAGGGATGCTTAATCAAGGCTAAAATTTCCAAGTTGGGACAAGGTGCAAAAACGACAAAGTTGTAATTTCCAGATTGTTGGAGATTTTGACTGGAGCATCAATTTGATAATATGAGAGTTGTTGTGAATTTAGTATCAACAATTATATTAGTTTCTCAAACAAAATTTCCTTGATTGCTAACATATTTTCCTCTGTAAGTGGAAAAAGTTGGTGTTTGAGATTATTTTGCACTAGGGAGGAAGGTGCACAAGAAGGGTAAAGTGGAAATATTCAATTGACCATAAATTTCCTCTCAAAGCTCATATTTGAGAAAATGAGTGTTCAATGGAAATACAATGAAGAAGATAATCATCCTTTCCATCCAAAAAAGGGATTGGAATAGTAAATTTTACATTCAACTCAAATGAAGATGATTGGTGGTCATTAAAGAGAAGAAATTTTATGCATTATTTTTCCAGAACTATGTATATATATTTATGTCTAACAAAACTTTTATGGCTTGCACATTTTCTTATAGAATTTAGAGTTTCATAGGGGAATTTTGGTTTCTTTGTGAGTGTTACATCCCTATAGGATGCCTAGAGATCTTTTAGCTATGAAGAAGAAATCATAAGATTATGTGTCAGCATGGAAAATGTAGAGGTAGAGTCCAATGGAATAAGAAGGGGTGGAGCTATTGGAGCTAGTTTATTTGTGAAGAGTCTTTAGAAGGAAGTGTATAACTATAGAGAAAATGGTGAGAGAAATTTGTTGGAAGCAGCTCAAGAAATGTTTCCAAAAAAAGTACTAGTCAACAATAATATGACAAGAAGGTGCAAGAGTATTGGACATTGGGTTCAATGCTTCTCGTGAGTTTCACGACATGGGTTAACCCCTTCTCATGCATCCTAACTCCAACGATTGTGGTGGAGACTAATCTTGTGAGTTTTGGTCTAACGAAAATCATAGTACAACAATTGGTATCAAAGTGGGTCCTTCAGAAATAGTCTAACCACTGGAAGGTAGATCATGGAGAGCATAGATAATGGAACATCAATGTTTGGTGGTCAGAATTATGAAATGTGGAATATAAGGATGAAAGTATTTTTATAGGCACAGGGGTTTGACGTTTGGAAATAAGTTGTTACAGGATACATTGCTTCAAAGAAATCTTTGAATATTGTAGCCAACAAGGAATTAAAAAGGAAAAAAAAATAGCAATGTATGTCATCCTAGATGGATTTCATGATTCAGTAAAAGTAAAAGTGGGACAATGTTCATCAGCCAAAGAGCTTTGGGATAATCTACATAATATATACTTTAAGTAATCTCCTCTTATCATAGAGACAAAACATGTTGATCAAGATGTTGATATAGAACAAGAAGAAATAAGTTGATCATGTTAGACAGATTTAGAAGAAGAAGAAGAAGGTGAAGTATATATTGAATCATAACTAATCAATTCCTTAAATGAGGTAAAAAGAGAAATGAAGAAAAAAAAGTCAGACAAGGAAGAATTGATCAAGCTAAAGGAAGGTTCTCAAAATCCCAACTATGAAGAAGTCCAGTAGATGATTATGAACCTAAAGGTCCAAGTATAATAAGCCAAAAGAATTGAAGAAACACTCAAAAATCAGTTGGAATAAAAGTGGTATTTGGAAGCCAAAATAGTATCACAAAGAAAGGAAGCAGATAAGAGAGAAAATATTTTAACAAGTCATCTTAAGGAAAGATCTGAGGACTTAAATAATATTGAAGAAAAATTTAGTCAACAAGAAAGAAGACTTGAAGACAAAATCATCTCCTTGAAGACCCAACTTGAAGAAGCACATAGAAAGGAAGCTGAATATACGGATGATGAAGAAAGAAGAATATTGTGAGAGGCTTGAAGAAGAAGCCATCGCATTAAGGGTTGAAGTTGTCAAGCTCAACAAGAATGTTGAAGAGAGAGAAATATCCACACTGTCAGTAAAGAAAGTTGAAGAGAAATGTTACAGGTTGCTAGAAAGGAAGAATGAAGATAAGTCTAAGAGTTACACGGAAGTCATCAGAGGCCCTATCAAGAAGGAAGAATGTAAGCTTTAAAAGGAGAACATTCTATAAATGGATAAGATTAAAGAAGAAGAGTATAAAAGATGGGATATCCAAGAAGACATTCTACTTCCAAGTATCAAAGAATCTTCAATCAATGTGAAGGAAACAAAAGAAAGGAATACCATGATAAAAAAAGGCATGAATTCAGAAGGACTACGTCACAGAGAAGAACATTCACTCCCAGGTATCAAAGTTTCTTTTTTGGTTATTGTTTTACTTGTAATAAATTTGGACCATAAAGTGGTAGATAGCAAAGCATATGGAAGAAATTCTCAAGAAAGAATATTTTATGTGGCTCCCCACAATATTGAATTTTACAAATTCCAGAACCATGGACACATAACTCATGATTGTACAATAATTATGAATTCTTCCATGAAGGAAAACACTTATATCCAGTACAAGAAAAATTGGAGAAGGAAATAAAAACAAGAAGAATGGGTGAATGAAAAACTCCTAGAGATCATACTCACAAGATTTATAGAGTTGCAAGATCATAATGAATCTATAAGTAAAGAGGAATATGTCAGAATTTAGAATGATGATCCTGTAGGAGACCGGGCTTATATATTGTTCTAATCCATCCAGCTTGGACACTCCCAATAAATGTGAATGTTGAAGAGGGGGAGTTTAAGCAATAGTTATAGATTAGAGAACTATATTTCGAGTATTCTGAAGTATTTGTTTGTAGATTTTGGGAAGGAAGATTCATAATGGTTTGATGGAAAAGGTACAAAATGGATTGTGACATATTGGAAAACTAAGGAGCAGTGTCCACATCCCCATGCAATAATGAAGGGGTCAGTTGGAAGTTGCAATAAATATTGATTCGGATTATTTTCAGAACGAAATCAAAGAAAATATATTACAATGAAATACCCATAAAAAATTCTATAAACAGAGAGATACATTAATACATGATTTCTATTAATGAAAGAAATCTACAGAGACTATAAAAATACAAAGTGCAAGACTTGTTAGAATGGTGGCAGCTTTATCTCTGAGAAGAGATGTGATGGCTATGCTAATTCACAAGAAGATCATTACAATGAGGCTCTGAATGCCTTTTTATGATAAACACGAATGCCAAAACCCTAGACATCCAAAAACCTAACCCTAGGAGATGAAGCGCCAAAAGTCATGTGGGCCCCATTGGGGTAAGTTAGTACATTAACTTCCCGGGGTCGTAAGTTTTGCATACAATATACATTTTAGGCATGTGATAGCCCGTTGGAAAGGTATTTTCAAGAAATATGCATTATGTCATCAAACTCTGGCTTCAACTATAGTTTAAATGTGGCAAGCCAAGAAAACATTGTTTAGGGTCCCAAAACATCACTAGAAGTATAGAAAGATGTACTGGCATGAAAACTTCCAAAACAAGTCAGTTGGAATAGATGGGTGGCCACCAATATCCACCTAGATGTTGTGTAGGGATTCAAGACTACCCCAAAATTGAATATCACACAATTACAAAGAAATTTCCCCATTACAAAGAAATGTGTTGAATTGAAATCTGTCAAGATGAGCCAATTGGAATTTGGAACATGTAGGTGGAAACCGATATCCACCTGGATCAATCCTCCCCACTTAGGAAGAAATTGTATCCATTGCATTGAGTTCCTGAGAAAAAGGGGAAAGCATTTTCTGAATCTAAATCTTGGTGAGTTATGTTCCTTGTTGGAGAAGTTGCACTACTTGGTCTGTAGAAGGTTGTCAGGAACATGTTGCTGGAGATGTTGAATATTTTCCACCAACCTGTTGTCTCTAGGCTTGATGGGGCATTGTGTAGGCACCATTGTACGTGAAGAAACGATATCTTCTTTCTCTTTGTCAATCTTCTTCTGATGGATAGAAGGTGTTCAGGCTATAGTGGTTATAGTGGCCTTCTATGCATCCTTTGAACAGACTGTGAAGAGAAAGAACTTTGCAGTATGAGTGATTACCTTGTGACACTTTTTTAGTGGAGCAATAGTCGGAACTACCTTTGGTATCCTGTAGAGATGACCCCCCATAGTAGCAATGACACTACAGGGTTGAGATTCATAAATAGCATGATGTTTCCACATATATGGTTGGAACAAAACAACATCACAGACATCAAGAAGGGAAACATCACACACTACCTCATCCTTGAAGGGATGGATGCCATGGGATAGGAAGCACTGCTAGCTAACATGGAGATCTCATCCCTGGTGAATCCACCCAATGTTGTATGGTTGTGGGTTTGGTGTTTTCGACAACCCCAATTGTTTGACGACCTCAGTTGAGATGAGGTTATTTTGATTGTCGTTATCAAAATGAAATGCAATGTGGTCCACTTTAACCACATCTGTGAATGGAAGAGGTGCTCCCCCTCTTCAATATTTATTAGTTCTTTTGGTTGAAATGTTGCGGTTGCAACAGTAGCAGTGGGGTTTGCGTCGATGATCTTTCTATTTTCAATATTTTCTAGATCATATTTTGAATCAGGGTTCATCTCCTTGTATTTGACCTTGGCTACCAATCACTGTTTTAAGCGACATTCATCGGTGTTGTGCTAGGGGATTTTTTGGAAGTAGCACCACTTCCCAATTTCATTCTTTGTCTTTCCCTTACTCTTCTTGTCCTATTCCTTGGACTGGTTTTATAGAGGTTGTTGGTCAGGGTCGTCTTTACCATTCTTTGGTTGTTGTGGATTTGTGGACCTGAACTCCCATTTATTCTGGTGCCTAAATTTATGTTCAATTTTGACAGCATATCGATAGGTAGCTCCCAATGATGAGATGTTTAGGAAATCCATTTCAGTTTGGATGTACCTATGAAGATCCCCACGATATTTTAGAACTAGATGTCGCTCGAAGTCTTTGATACCCATCTTGATGTGCAAGGTATGGAAAGTATTTGTGAACTCTGGCACTAGTTGTCTCTTCTCTTGCCGCAATGTGTTCCATCTCATGTACTAGTCTTCATAGTTATCAATAGGGTAGTATTTTTCCTTGACTTCATCCACAAAAAAATCCCAAGTGGGATCAACCCCATATATTCCAGATTCCTCTATGTAACTTTTCTCCCAATAATTTTCCCACCAATGTTTGACACGGGGGAGATCCTTGAGGAGTGAGAAGGTGATCTTTTCACTGTCAAAAAAATTGTGAACAGAGAAATAACCTTATAGAAGATTTAACCATTTTTCTAAGGCATTCGCATCTATCTGACATTCAGATAAAGGAATATCAAAATTAACTTGTACCTTGAAGGGAGAGGTTCCTCCAAAGTGGCCTCTTGATGAATATGTGCATGTTGCTATCAACAAACATTGAAGGATGTGTGCAAAATTCTACATCATTTCGTCCCTATTTCACACGACAACTTTTCTCAAGCAACAGGTTAATAGAATATTTCACTCTGTCGTTTTTATTTTCTACCACCATAGAGGGTTTGTTGGGAACGTGAGAGTGATTTTCCTCAAGAGATACAAGCTCGAGATCCAATGTGCTATACTCGGACCTTGTCGAGGACATGCACTGAAAAATGATCAAGAGCATCCTATGCTCATACCACTTATTCGGATTATTTTTGAAATGAAATGAAAGAAGAGATATTAGAATGAAATACTCATAAAAATTTCCAGAAACAAAGAGATACAGTAATACATGATTTCTATTAATGAAAGAAATGTACAGACTGCAAAAATACAGAGTGCAATACTCGCTAGAATGGTGGAAGCTTTATATTTGAGAAGAGATGTGACAACTATGCTCATTCAAAAGAAGATCATTACAATCACGTTCTGAAGGCATTTTTATGATAAACATGAATTCCAAAACCCTAGACATCCAGAAACCTAACCCTAGGAGATGAAGCACCAAAAGCCATGTGGGCCCTGTTGGGGTAAGTTAGTACAATAACTTCATGGGGTTGTAACTTTTGCATACAATCTTTGTTTTAGGTGTGTGATAGCCCGTTGGAAAGGTATTTTGGATAAATACGCATTATGTCATCAAACTCTGACTCTGTCTATATTTTGACCATGGCAAGCCAAAAAAACATTGTTTAGGGCCCTAAATCGGCCCTGGAAGTATAGAAAGATGTACTGACATGAAAACTTCCAAAATAAGTCAGCTGGAATAGGTGGACGACCACCAATATCTACCTGGATGTTGTGTATGAATTCAGTACATCCTTGGAAGTGCAGAACCCATAATTACAAAGAAATTTCCCCATTGCAGAGAAATGTGTTGAACTGAAAATTTTCAATATGAGTCAGTTGGAATTTGGAACAAGCGGGTGGCCACCAATATCCACCTAGACCAAATATCACTAAGGAAGAGATTCATGGTTGTATAGAGGATTCCAAGCATGAATTAAAGTAGGTATATATTCATTACAGATTCAAGAATATGCACTTGTTCGAGACTTTCATAGTTTGATTTGAAGACAGATAAGTGGACATATTTGATTCATCTTGATGGGCAGGAATATGCAGTGATCAGTTGCAGCAGATCCGAAGAATCTCTTAGAACAATGAAGTGGAATATTAGTCAACACTATGTTCAATTGAGTATAAAAATCATGGACATTTTTTGTAACATATGGACGGAGAGAAATCGTCAAGAGTTGTATTGTCAAAGGAAAATTGTTTAATAATTGATGTCATCTCAATGAAGACATGACGAGCCATGTAGACTTGAATTCAAGTGATGAAGGAAAATTGAAATGAATGATTTTAATATTAGTCATTGGATTACAATAAAAGGAAGAACCAATGGATAATGAGCACCAAAAGAAAGGAACGAAGGCATATAGAAGAAGCCCCACATTGATCTACATGACATCTTGCAGAAGAAGATAGGGTGAGAGAAATTGTCAGAAGGAATTGCCCTTAATGTCAAAGGGGGAGAGAAATAAAAAAAGAAGGAAAGAAATATCAAAAGCATGAATATAGGGGAGAAATATAGTTAAAATAAGGTATACTGTTAGAGGGAATTACCCTTTTCCATTGATGTCAAAGGGGACAGAAAAATCAGAGTGCATGAAGACGGGGGGAGCAATGGTCACATGGGTAGTATGAGTGTTTCCATCAATTCAAAAGGGGGAGACTATTGAAAAGTTGTTTTTAATTGATGTCAACCCTAGAATAAGTCTAGAATCCCTAGAATCCCCTAGAAGTAATGGGTGATTTCAACACTAGAAGAAGTCTATAAGCCTCTAGAAGCCTCTAGAAGTAATGGGTGTATTTGAAGAAGTCTCCAAAGTGGTACCCTTATGTCATATATTTAATCATGGACCTCACTGGAAGACACTTTGAATAAGTCTACAAGAATCCCTATAGGTGTGGTCATGAATCCCAAAGTTGTGTGAGGAAAATGAGGATTAAGGACATTGAAAATACATGAAAAACCCTCATAGATGGATATTCCTTGTCATGTTGTTTCCAACAATAGATGGTATGCCATGTGGTTCCTCACGGTTGAGAATTTATGCCCTCTTAAAGATGAATCCCCGAAGTATGGTCAAGAGGCCCTGGATCTAAGGATAAGAAATTACAAGTCATATCCAAAATTAATTAAAGGAGAAAATTTGTTGCAAACAAGAAGTTACAGGTCAACCCTAAATTCGAATAAAGGAGGCACTTGGAAAAGTATAAATACACATCAAGAACCTCTCATTTGATCATTCAATAAAGTGTTTGTTTATGGTATGGAGATAGCATAAGTGGGTCTGCACTTGTGCTGGGAGGATTGGCGATCTCAAGAAAGCAAATATAGCTTAGGAGAAAGGAGGTCAAATAGAGAAAGAGGTCAATCATGTTAAATATATAAACTCAGAAAGTAAACCAACACTAGTTTTCTAAGGTTGTCCGCAGGTTGCAGTGGAGCAAGGTACAAATTTATGAGGTTATCCATGGGTCATAGTGGAGCAAAGTGCAGATGTATGTGGGTCACAATGGAGAAAAGAGAGGATTTCTAAGGATCCATGGGTCACAGTGGAGAAAAGAGTGGATGTACATGGATCCCAATGAAGCAGAGAGCGGATGTCTGTGGGTTGATAGTGTATGAGTAGAGGATCGGTGAAAATGTTTTGAAGAAGGATACCTTATCTTGATGCTAAGGTTGAGAAAGGTATGATGATCAGAGATCTGATGCATTAGGGTTTCCTCATGATGAAATGTATGCTTGTCTACATGTTTTGAAGTATGTCTTGGATATTTTGGTATATTACTTGAGGCATATCATGAATGATATGGAATATGTTTGAGGCATATATTTTGGTACATGGTTGAGGCATATCATGAATGATATGACATATGTTTGAGGCACATATTTTGGTACATGGTTGAGTCATATCATCAATTATATGGCATATGTTTGAGGCATATATTTGGTACATGATTTATGGATATTATGGCACATATATCTTGGCATATGGTTTGAGGAAAATGTTGGTGATGTTGGGCATATGCTTTTGGTGATCTTGGCATATGATTTATGTGAGTGGATCTAGTTTTGTTGATAATGATGTATCATTATCAATGTTAAGTTGATTATCAGTGACAAGTTGATTATTAGTGATAGTGATAGGTTGAGTATCAGTGACAGTGACAGGTTAATTATCAGTGACAATGACAGGTTGATTATCAGTGACAGTGATAAGTTGATTATCAGTGATGGTTCCAGTAACAGGTTGAGTCTCCATTTATATTTCAGGTAGGAAGGAAGGGGCAAGGAAAGGGGGTTGTATCCTCCTTCCGATTGGAGATAGAGAATACAAGGAGTTGTAGATTCCATTGGGTTGGAGCCTCCTTCTAGTTGGTGCTAGAGAATACAAGGAGTTGGAGCTTCCTTTAGGTTGGAGCCTGTAAACTAGGGGGTTGAAGCCTCCTTCTAGTTGGAGTTGGAGAATTTGGGGAGTTGTAGTTTCCTTGAGGATGGAGCCTATAAACAAGGGGTTGGTGCCTCCTTCCATTTGGTACTTGATAATTTTGTAAGTTGGTGCTTCATATGAATGTAATATTCTGATATATAATAAATCATTTCATAGTTTTCTCCCATTTGGGTTTCCACGTAAAAATCTCTTGTACACTATGTATGATCTGAAGCATTTTTTAATGGTACTATTTATGGTTATATGTTCATGACATGTTAAATGCAATCATAAGCGAATGGAATTGTTGATAAATTAATGTTTACATATGTTATGAGTAAAAACAATAAAAAGTACTCAATATTGATTCACTCCCCCTCTCATTATTGGTGAATATTCCAACAAATAGTTATTTAAACTCAAATTGGAAAGCATGGCCATGGGGAGCATAAGAGAATAATTTTAGAACTTATGAGGTCTTTGGAACTCATCCAGTTTGGAAAGATCAAAATTCAAATGTTCTTAAGTGGCTTGTCATTTTCCTGTAAGGACAACACTCGGTTTGATGAACCAGGGAAATCTAGAAGCATCCATAAGGAAGGATAAGTATTTGTTTGAGAATAACTAAAGTAATTCCAGAGGAAAAATGAACATATCAAATGTGTATGCTAAGTAATAAATACCATTGCATGTGCATATTGGTACACCTAGACGTGCAAGCATAAAACATGAATCCAACAGGTGACAAAAGTCATTGCATGCACAGGGCATTAAAGTAGACCACCTTAGTCAAAAGGGTAGAAATGTAGTTAAGGTGGCAAGGTTTGTTGCAAGAGAAAAGAAAGGATCCCATGATGTAAGGTGTGACTCATCGAGTGGGTGATTCATCTCTATGTGAAAGCACAAGAAGAATTTCTAATTATGAATTAGATACTTATGTCTAAAAGGTACTTAGAGAAAAAAATCCACTTATAAATCATAGTTCACAGTGGAAGTAGCTTCTCATAAGACAGATTGGCTGGAAGTGCAAGTCAGCCAAGTTGGAATTGGCTAGAGGGTGTTTATAAAGAAGAATAGTGTAGCAAGGAGCTACAAGATTTTCAACCACAACCATCTACAAAAACATAAATAAATAATAAAAGTTAAAATAGTTATGCACTGGTGTGTATAATGGAAGAGGGAAACATGTTTATGTTTATTCCTTGAAGTCTTGTGATAATGATTATGAACAACCATAAGGAATACTGACGTTAAGTGTGCATTAATATGTATGCACATACAACTATGGAGGTGAACAACTAAAAATATAAGATGTTTTTCCACTCATGAGTGGAGATCATTTCGGGAAACAATGAAACTTTTTGGGGATATATATCACCCATGGGCTAATTTTCCATGCTTTTTACAAAAAAAAGATTCTCCAATTTCCATTTTTTCTTAAAGTGATTTCACAATTTCTATAGAATAAAATTATTCTTCCTTAAAAGTATCCCAAATTTTATAGAAAATATATAAAATCCTTCAAAATTTGAATATTTAAAAAAATATATAACCAAATATTTTATACTTTGCATATTAAGGACTAGTAAGATTCTCCAAGGTTTCTACATTATGAGATAAGTCTCCATCCTTAAAATTATCCCTGTTGGGAAATGATAGAGGTGCAACAAGAATTTGCACGTTGAGATAGTCCCATGAGGATGGACTTTGTTAAGGCATTGTCAGAAGGTCAAAGCCATGGAATTGAATTTCGTTGAGAGATAAATAGTGGAATGTAGAGGCCTTATTTTTATGACAAAGAATCATGGATTACATTCTAAAATCATGCATGTGTGGAAGGATACATATGTTGAAACAAAATTTAATGAGTCTGACCCTCATAAGAGTCATGTGCAGAATGCACATGTTTTAATTTAATTCATGAGACATCCATAATTTTTTAACATGTTGTTTGCATCTAACGGGGGATAGGTCGAGATGAACTTGCTTGGACTTCTCATGGAAAATAAGAAACAAAGAGGATTAGAATGAAGAAGAGGGTCCTGGAAGGAATTCAACCATGTTGAGAACTCTAGATTGTGAAGAAGATTGAACAAATATTGGAGTTTTTTAGGAGACAGTTGTTAATGGTAACAATCTTGTGCAGAAGGAAGAGATAAGAAGTTGCCTCTATTATTAGTGGTGCACAGATGATAAAAATGATAGTGAACAGGGATGCAGATATCTAGAAGGATTCAAGGACTACTACATAGAGAACAAGAGATAAAATCGATGTGCACTAGAGTGCATAATGGAATTGATGCATGATGCATATTGATGTGAATTTGTGCGTGTGGTTATGCCTAACTATGATTGTGGCATGCTTCTAGGTTAAGAGTATTTCGTTGTTATATATGGGAAATAATGATGTCATGATAATTGGATAAGACTAATGATGGATTGCGTATTCAATAAAAAGGTTATAGCATGGTTGAAGAGGTTTATGTTGTTGTTGCATATGAAATCCATCCATATGAAGACAAGGGGGGATGGTAAAATAATAATCAATATGTTAATAAAGAAATATTGTCAGCTTCTACAAAATAAAATTTGATCAAGTGGCATCAAATAATTTGAAAAAATCCATGCAGGTATGCATTTGGTTTCTTAGGATGCATAATGTTGAAGGGAATTGAGGTAAGAATTCCCTCAACTATTTTTTTTTTCAATATTTGAAATTGATGAAAAGGAAGAGAGCCTTGAAGGTGAAAATATATTTGATGTTGGAATGAAATTATTTGAAATTTAATTATTATGATATGTTGGTTATGAGATCATAATCGGGTCAAGTCAGGGGACATAATCTTGTTGTAGCAATGAATTCCATTTGATATGGCCATTTGTGAGGCCATATTGAGGTTGAAAATGGAAATATTTTAGTTCCAAATACAAGTGCCTAATATTATTCCCTTGTATAATCGATGTTTTCACTACAACCTCTTTGTCAACATGGGAGGGCACTAAGGGAATTATATTCCTAGTGTTGTGTATGGGTTGAATAGGAAGGTATCCAGGTGATTGAGAAAGTAATTAGGGAAGAGTTTGGATGATGTGTTCAGGCACAAGATATTCCTTTCAACTCACCATGGTGAAATACATGACATAGATATGTGGTATTCTAAAGTCAGTGCAAGGATACATTGTGTATATGTGGCCATGGGTATTGGCACATTGGTTTTTATTTATTGGTAAAGTTTGATTGCATTATGAAAATCTTGGTTTGTTGATAATGCATGTACAATGAATTATAGTTTCATTCCAAATAATATGATTAATAGTTGAATTCAATTTTTAATATGGGTAGTGGCTGGAAATGATTGAATTGTCGGTAGGATATAATTTTGAGATCACTTCTTGAGCTGTTATAAACGTGTATGAATACTAACAATTTTTTTGGTCGCATGAACGTTAAAAAACATTGCAGGTAGAGTGGTCGTGGATATGAAAATGGTGTAATCCCATAAGGAAAATTTGTTATAGAAATATTTTCCTCACCCTATGAAATCTTGCAGAGAATGCCTTTTTCCATTTCACTATGCAGACTTATCATCCCTGTTTGTAAAATCTAGAGCTAAAAATACATATTTTTCCACATGTACACATATTGCCTATTATACAACATGCGTATATGCAGGTTGCACCACTACATCCCACATACATCGGTATTTGTGCAAAAAAATGAAAATTAATGTCAGGTTTCCATGTCACGACAAGAGATCTGTGATCCTTGGCCTTCCATATATTGGAAATGTTCTGACTCATCCCTTCAGTTCCATTTGAAGGATATAAATGGGCCAATTCCAAGCTATGGAAAGGAGAGAAAGAATTCAACTTTGAGAGCAAAGTTACTCTGGAGAAATTATTTACTTCATATTGAGTCTGCATCCCTTTGTCCTTTAAGTCTGAACACAATGTTTAGTTCCCAAGATCTTCCCTTCTTGATTGAGAACCTCATTGCTTCTCTTTTATGAGATTTCCTTTGGTGGAGGATTGAAGTGGTGGATTCCCAGCTGGAAGGAACTTGGTTTCCCGCTTTCGAACCGTGCTGACACGGATGCCTGTAACATTTTCATTTCTGTTGATCATATATTAATAGAAATACTATTTTCCTGTCCAATTTATATCTTGCAAATATTTGAATTATTATTCCATGGGCATATTTGTCATGTTTATTAATGGATTATTCTATTAAATGTGTGATGACGGGCATAAATGACACACCGTCAACTGGAAGGTCAAATCCGGACCGGGATTGTCTAAATAACCCAATCTGTTTGGAATGAAATGACCTGACGGGTTTAATGGCTCCGTTGGCCAACTAAAGTCCTAAAATGATAAAAGAAATGAAACTAATCTAAAAGATATGATACTAAGAATATAAATTTACTAATTACACGTGTTCAAAATGGAAACATGAATATGTACAAATGATTGTGAACAGTCCATATAAAACTTGCAAGGTTTACTGGAAATCTTGTGAAATGGTTATTCTTAAAAGTTTGTATAAAGAGATAAAGAAAGCACATACATTTTTCTTTTTTCTGTTTAAATGTATAAAGATCTAAAACTAATGAATTCTAAGAAAATATAATTGAAATAAGAATACATAACCAGTTAAATCTAATTCATGTTGTCCTCATTTCACTAATAAATAATTTAACTGAATAATCAACAAACTAACCTGTAACTAATCGATTAAACTCAGATTATCTTCCTTTGTAATTCGAGCTCCTAATTGTCCTGCATGGGAGAAACTTGTAACAAAACAATGCTAATACTCCCAGAACAAACTCAAAGATGCATTGAAGCAAGAATATAACAACAGAATGATTAATATACAAATCCGATGACCTTATGATAATTAATACTTATAAAGAGAGGAAACACAATTCAAAGCATTAATGTGATCCATCATTTAATATTTAGAATAAATTGACAATAATTAAATGGCAGATTGATCACATATGTAAATGGGAACAACAAATTACAGACATCATCAAATATTTGATAATATGAAATACAATACGATAACCAAACTAAAGCTACATCAAACGTAATAGCATTTCATAAGATGGAGGAAAAAACATAATGGGGTAGTGTCACACAGGTCTAAAGCCAAATGGTGAACAACTTCTCCATATCAGTTTTCAAGATCATATGTCCATAATGTGTCCCAGCCAAAGATGTCTTCACCACTAGCAGTGATTTCCATTTAAACTAGTTCAGGATTAACAAACTCTTATCATGCAAGATAGAGTGCAATCCCCCCAAAATAGATTTGTTTTTCAAAAATAGTATAACAAGAAACTATTCATGTAGGAATTGATTTATCAAAATTTATTACAAAGTTTTCTCAAAATAAAAGAATGCAACTATAGAACTATAAAGAACATGATCCAAGATAGTCTCTCCATGTAAGTAGCACCATAATCATCATTTCCTGTAGATAGCAAAAACGAAATTGATATTCAGAAAATAATGCTAACTAATATTCAGAAATAGACTGGCTAGTCTTATATTAACAAATAAAATCAAAACTAAATCTTCCTATTTTGATTTTTCATAACATAATGAAATAAAATCAAACAAAATCATTTTTACCATTAGAAATTAGCAAATGAAGGATCAGACAGTTTTGAATTTATGATGGCTTTGAAGTTGGTTGTATCTTTGATGATTATATTACCAGATCTCTTACCCTTATGAATTTTCCTTACAATAGGTTTATCGTTATGGTTCTAATTAGGTTCATTCGCAAGCACAGGGGAATATTTTCCTTTTAATTCACCCACTACATGTTCCAACAATTTCCTGGGCAAAAACATACATGGTAATTTCTTAACCACGGGGTTTTACAAAGCAATAGACATAGATTCATTAAATTCACAACCATTAGGTGAATTGAAACCATGACTTTCCTATTCTTGACTGTCCAAATTGGGGTTTACATTTAAAGGTGGGTTGATTGTATTTTCATCCTGGGAAAAAATCATTTCGGCTCAAGAAACTCTCTCAATTGTCCCCGATTTGTGATAGATGTGATAGCAACAGGATTTTAGTGAGCCCGTGATAAAATAGACTCGATAGAGAATTCATGATCTGTCTCTTAAAATGCTTTTACATTTTATAAAGTCTCATTAACAAGTATAATGGAATGTTCAGATCAAACCCTATGAACACATCAACAGTCAGATGAATCTATGAGAAAAAAAAATTGCTTACCTCAACCGAAATGGAAATTCTGAGATATTTCCCTCCAAAGGTTGAGATGTATCTCTGAATGGTCCAGTTTATGGAGAAAATTCCCACATGGACAATAAATGATCCCATTTTGAAAATGGGTTTATGACGGTTTCTCCAAATTGTTAACCGTTTGCCCAGAAAACTTCCTGTAAAAACATGTCTCGGGTATGCAATTACAGGTTTCTTTTTAGAAAACTCAGAGTCAAATGGTTCAGTTCAAACCATGGGGCCATGGTCACTGTGGAATAGACACAATAGATATCACGAGAGGGATACTTCGACTTACATTAAACGAGTGGCAGAGAGAGGTCTGTGCAAACTAAAATGGCTCGAAACCTACGAATTTTAGAGACTACCATGCTTGATAACTTAAGTTCAGAGATACAGGGAACTGAAGGGCACACAAATCTAAGATCCATTACACATAAATAGTATCAAAAAAATCAATTACCATTGAATGCCAATTTGAATAATGAATGGTTTAATTAATGCACAGGACAACAGGGTGAGGTGTAGTCATGGGTACAACAGACCAGTACCAAGCGACATGAAGGTTTGATATGACCATTGAGAGCATGAGACCCATATCGAATATTAACCCAATGTTTTTTACATTCATAAAATTCAGATATTACAACCAAATGATCAACCAAGGAATTGATTAAATCATGAAATCCATAAAACATAAAGATTGTGGTGGTAATTTAATCAATGAATTTATAAAACTTGAAGCTTAGCAACATATAGATGCCTTCAAAGTGAAAATTCTTAGGTAGGAAAACTAACTACAAAATCATTACCAATTTTTTATTTAAATTAATGCTTACAGTCATGAATTTCAAAACAAAACAAACGAAAAACTCATAAGATAAATTTAGCTCAATAATCGCCAAGAAGCTCAGAAACATAAGCATTTATAAATGTAAGGAGGTGGTAGTTATAGAAAGATAATAATCTATTTTTGGCAATTTTAATTGCGATAAAAATCGATAGAATTGGTGGCTTCCAACAATGGCGACATACTGGGCGAAGCAATTATCTCTGCATCACTAGAAAATTTATGTCAAGGGCCCAAATGAAATAATTTTTTAGAAATAGTTAACAACAGATCAAGCGTTCCAATAATAACTCAAAAATATAACACAATCATAGCGTTGGATGCATTTATGTATGAAAATATGATTTGGTATCTCATTTCAATCACATGTATAGCGATGTTTATGCACATAACTTCAATACCGTTGGCAGGGCCACTACTGTCAGCCAGCATACATCCATAGCCTCAGCAGGGATGCCATTTAACCCACTCTAATACTTTTATCTTGTCTAAGAGTCATCCATTCATGACAAAAACATCTTCACAATTGATCAATTTAAAAGACATACCTGAGAATCTTCTCAAACCCGACATTGCTTCGCTACCAGCGGGCCTGTTCAGTACCCCGACGAAGTTGCCCTGGTATCATGAGTGCATTTACCCACTGCTAGCAGACATGTTCAGTGTCCCGACGGGTTTGCAAACACTTCCCACACATTAGAGTGTTTAAAAATCTCTATAATTTATTTATAAACTACATAAACTTCATGATTTTCAAGAGAGCGGGGTGATACTGAAGATCCCATAACTTGGAATGAAAAGTTTGATCATTTACAAAATATTTTTATGTTTTTGATGAATTTCATCATGATTTAGACATTCAGATTTCTATTAAGAAATCATCTCTAGGATGAGGAAGCATACTGAGTTGTTCTCATTAAAATAGGGGCGGCATTAGAAGTTTGTTAGGGATAATCGCATCTTCCTATGATTTTAATGAGAAACTAGGAACATTGTTTTGAACATAAACTTACTCCTTGCTGATCTGAGTTTTAGCATTTACTGTTTAGGTGCTTGAAAAGTTGCCAACTGTGTCTAATGAATAAGAATGTTGATTCCCTTCAACAAAATAATGGTGATTCAAATATAATCGATTTAGAAAACAAATCAAAATCAAGCAAAATAAAAAGAACCAAAATCAAAACAGAAAAGAAAATTAAAAATATTTACAAGAGGGTGGATCTGAAATCAACAAGTGAAATATCTCTTGAGAGGGACTAAAATAAAAAGAAAAAAATCCTTATTAAAATGAGTGCATTCCTTATTAAAAATATGAAAAAATGAGATTGTGAGGCTTGTGAGAGTTATGGGGACCTAACATAACCATCGGCCTAGACCGAAGTGCCCCATCCTCCCTACAATTTTCATTTTGTTCCATATTTTCTCCATCTAAAGGATATAAAATGAGTGTGTCAAAGTTACCTCCTTGATCACTAAATAAAGTGAAGATAATATTACCATTCCCTAGAAACTTTTCGAGATATGAATACTCCAACCAATTTGCAATCCTATCATAATACATGAAATTACTAACATTAGATTGTTCGAAATAATTCACATGCGACAAATATTCCTTATGAGAATAAAGTATTAGACTATCAAGGAAAGAATCTTGTAAAAAGGTCGGATCAAGATGGCGAGAACTTATCGTGATTCTCAATCAGAAAAGAAGTGTCTCATTCTCTTGAAACTTTCCATTGAGATCAAATACTTCAAGATTAACTACTTGAGGTGGACTAAATGGAACAACCAACATTTTTGAATAATCATCATTGGTAATAATATTTGGTTGATTATACTTTTCAACCTCAAATAATTTATCATGGAAAAATTTAGATCCTTTTTTAAACTCTAATTGAGATGAATCAATGGAAGATGCAATTTGAGACTCTTTCAAATCATTTCTTGATTTACCCACAGATAATTGATGAGAACAAAAATTAAATGTTCATGGGTAGGATTATTTTCCTCTTTATCTTCTATTCGGTAATCTCTATTAATTTGTACATGATTATATAACATTGAATTCTCTCCAAGGTAATATGGAACACACAATTGCATAACATTAGGATCAAAAATATCAGATTACAAGGAATAATATGTAGAAGAATTGAGGAGACAAAATGCATCTCTTGAAATGATAGGTATATGCATTTCGAAATCTAGTTGTGTTCCCTCTCCTTGTATAAACTGATCAACCTCTGTTGTATTCTCTTTTAAAGAGTACGACACAACTTCTAATAGACAATTTGGTTCATTGTGTAAGGGAAAATGTGAGAGAAAGTCACTAGAGATAGAAATTTGATTAATAGTCTGACTAATGATTTTTTCTCGTATTGATTGATCATGGACCTATTCAACTAAATTAGGGGAATTTTTATCATCCACATGATCATCAACTTCACATTCGATCTCTTTTAATTTAGAAACAATTATAAAATCTATAAGAGTGTGACAACTATCATCTTTTAAAGTCAAGGTTCCTTCTTCGACAGGAGGAGACATTGTTAGCAAAGAATGATTAGAGGTGACAATTGCATGATGTGGATCATGATTTTCCAAAATGAAAGAAGTTGACAAAAATTGTGGTGCTTCAAAATCTTCAAGATCAACATGGAAATTTGAACCATCTTGAGATTGAGTATTTGTGCTCAACTCAGATTGGTTAACAATTAATTGATCTTGCTTGTCTAAGAAAGAAACAAGATATTCAAACCATTCATTAATAAGAGACATTTATTTCAAAGGGAATCTAGTACACACATGTATGAACCTAATTGAAAAATTATTTAATGATTCACCATTTTATTTCCTTAAGCAACTTAATTCTTCACTTAATTCATCATAATCATAATTGTTAAAATATGATAAAAAATCAATTACAAACTCAGACAAAGAATGAATAGAATTAGCCAGAAAATATTCAAACCAATATTTAACCCGACCTCGGAAGGTGGGAGAGAACAATCTGCATGTAACATTAGGATCAATGATATTATTTCTTAAACATTTATAAAAAAAATTATAAATATGGTCTACTACAGATGTGTTCCCTTCACCATCAAAGGTGAGTTATGAAAAGATATCAACTGTCTTGTTGGGAATAACTGGTAATGAGATAATGAAAGCATGTTCCAACACAGTGATTTGGGCAGGAGCCATGAAAAATTAAGAAATTGAAGAAATTGACTCAAAATAGTTAGCTTGGCATCTAACCTACCTTGTAGTGAATTATAAGATGACACAAAAGAAGGATTTATAAATCTGGAATTATGAAAGGCCGAGGGGTGAAACATTTAATCATTAAATCAACCTCATCCCTCCTTCTAGCGCCATTTGTTGATGGGCGTAAGTGACACACCATCAACTGGAAGGTCAAATCCGAACTGGGGTTGTCTAAATAACCCAAGACATTTGAAATGAAATGACCTGACGGTTTTAATGGCTCCTTTGGCCAACTAAAGTCCTAAAAATGATAAAAGAAATGAAACTAATCTAAAAGATATGATACTAAGAATATAAATTTACTAATTACAAGTGTTCAAAATGGAAACATGAATATGTACAAATGATTGTGAACGGTCTATATACAACTTGCAAGGTTTACTAGAAATCTTGCGAAATGGATATTCTTAAAAGTTTGTATAAAGAGATAAAGAAAGCACATACATTTTTCTTTTTTCTGTTTAAATGTCTAAAGATCTAAAACTAATGAATGCTAAGCAAATATAATTGAAATAAGAATACATAAACAACCAAAGATAATTCATGATGTTGTTACTTCATTAATAAATAATTTAACTGAATAATCAACAAACTAACCTGTAACTAATCGATTAAACTCAAATTATCTTCCTTTGTAATTCAAGCTCCTAACTGTCTTGCATGAGAGAAACCTGTAACAGAACAGTGATAATACTCCCAGAACAAACTCAAAGATGCATTGAAGCAAGAATATAACAAAATAATGATAAATATACAGATCTGATGACCTTATTATAATCAATACTTATAAAGAGAGGAAACTGAATTCAAAGCATTAATGTGATCCATCATTTAATATTTAGAATAAATCAACAATAATTAAATGGAGATTGATCACATATGTAAATGGGAACAACAAATTACAGACATCATCAAATATTTGATAATATGAAATACCATACAATAACCAGACTAAATTTGCATCAAACGTAATAACATTTCATAAGTTGGAGGCAAAAACATAATGGGGTAGCGTCACACGGGTCTAAATCCAAATGGTGAACAACTTCTCCATATCAGTTTTCAATATCATATGTCCATAATGTGTCCCAACCAAAGATGTCTTCACCACTAACAATGATTTCTATTTAAACTAGTTTAGGATTAACAAACTCTTATCATGCAAGATAGAGTGCAATCCCCAAAAAATAGATTTGTTTTTCAAAAACAGTATAACAGGAAACTATTCCTGTAGGAATTGATTTATCAAAATTTATTACAAAGTTTTCTCAAAATAAAAGAAACAAACTACATAACCATAAAGCACATGATCCAAGATAGTCTCTCCATGTAAGTAGCACCATAATCATCATTTCCTGTAGATAGCAAAAACAAAATTGATATTTAGAAAATAATGCTAACTAATATTCAAAAATAGACTGGCTAGTCTTATATTAACAAATAAAATCAAAACTAAATCTTCCTATTTTGATTTTTCATAACAAAATGATATAAAATCAAACAAAATCATGTTTACCATTAGAAATTAGCAAATGAAGGATCAGACAGTTCTAAATTTATGATGGCTTTGAGGTTGGTTGTATATTTGATGATTATATTATCGGATCTCTTACCCTTACAAATTTTCCTTTAAATAGGTTTATCATTATGGTTCTGATTAGGTTCATTCGCATGCATAGGGGAAGATTTTCCTTTTAATTCGCCCACTACCTGTTCCAATGATTTCCTGGGCAAAAACATACATGGTAATTTCTTAACCACAGGGTTTTACAAAGCAATAGACACAGATTCATTAAATTCACAGCCATCAAGTGAATTGAAACCCTGAATTTCCTATTCTGGACTGTACAAATTGGGGTTTACATTTAAAGGTGGGTTGACTATATTGTCGGCCCGGGGAAAAACTATTTCGTCTCAAGAAAATCTCCCAATTGTCCCTGATTTGTGATAGATGTGATAGCAACAAGAGTTTAATGAGATCGTGATAAAACAGACTCGACAGAGTGTTAAGCCCTAATATGGGCTCATTACCCCTTAATTGGGGTATATTACATTAGTAATGTTATTTTATTTATGTCGGATTTATTCCATTAGTTGTAATTATACCTCCTAGTCTCTTATATATACCAAGGAGAAATTTTAATTTGGAATCATCTTGTACTTGAACATTTATGTGGGGTGAAAGGAGGTTGCCCCCTCGAAGAGGCTTATTATCTGAAATTCTCCTTTTTTCAAGACGTTGAGTATGTTTTCTGAGTTTTTTCTATGCTATATTGATATTTTGTTATTAACATATGAGATCAGAGCTCAAAGTCTTGGGGTTTCGCTGCTACATATGAGACACTGTGGAATTTTCGCTATAACATTTTTTCTACAATGATTAAGAAGGAACGGCTTGGAGGATATTTATTAGATGCATCAAGGTACATTGGGTTAAAAATTCATCACTTGAGGCCTTATACTTTCGGAGATATAACCTTTGTAAGATAGGGTTCTGGAATCATCTTGAATTGATTCATTGCGGGATTTTCTCTATAAAAAAATTATGTAACGTTACAGACCCTGAAATCCAAAGGCTATTCTCAAAAATTATTAAGGTATATGTGGTATCAATTTTAGCTTCTGGGTGATTGTAAATTTGTAGATACACCCTGTGGAATATAGGTTATCTGACTAGTCCTATTGAATAGTCTCAAGAAGGTGTTCCAGGTAAAACAATCATAAATTCTTCCTAGAGTATCCAAATTGAGTGAGACCCATTGCATTGGATAGTGGACAGACCTTGTTAGTTCTGGTATGAGTTTCAAAATTTTATATCAATCATTTTGTGCGGAGCACTCTATAAAAGTGAGATCTCTTGGAAAGTCCAAAAATCAACAAGTTGTGGGGAAGTTACCGTAAATTCCACTTGGCACATCCAATTTTTATCAAAACTATGGCATTGAAGAGAATACATATCAGAGACCTATAAAAAATAAAATTTCATACTCAAAAGGGCTGAAATTTTGGAGATACAATAAAAGGAAGATTGTCTAGCATAACCACCTCAAAATCAAGGTTTAAAGTGATACTTGGCCAACATGCCACCAAAAAAGGGAACTTCTACACCAAATAAGCCTCCATACAATCCTACTTGGACTCGTGATGAAGGTGAAGAAATGCGTAGGGACATAAATGATTTACAAAAGAAGACAATAACAAAAGATGAACTACAAGAGATGATGGATTCAACAGAAGCTAAGTTTGAGGCAATAAATACTAAGATGGATGCTTTAAAAGGGGAGATCATGGAAGGATTGAAAATTTTCCTAATAGAGAGGATGCCTGAAAGTGAAAATGTATCCCATGAAATTCATGATGAGGACACAAGGAAGGTGAATCAAGAATGAAGAAATTCCAACTTTGGGTTGAAGAAGAACCATGTCCCTAAGATCGATATGAGGAAGTTTGATGGAAAGGACCATATCACATGGATACTTGAAATGGAGCAATTCTTTGATCTACATAATGTGCCACATACACAAAAGGTATGAATTGCTTCTTTATATTTAGAACCCAATAAATTTGTATGGTATCGATGGCTTTGTTCTCGCAAATCACTTGTCACTTGGACAATTTTCACGGAAGAAATGATAGCACACTATGAGTATACAAGGAGAAATACCTTCTTTATCCAATTGATAAATCTCAAGGAAAAGGGTTCAGTTACTGAGCACATTGAGAACTTCCAAAGATTGAATATAAAGGTAACAGATATTCCATATGAGCACTTGATTGATGTATTCATAGGAACTTTAAATAATAACATTCAACATGAGGTTCTCCTTTGGGAACCCAAATCATTGGAGAATGCATTTAAGGTGGCAAGAAATGTTGAAAGTAAAAATATGGCTATGGATACTATAAGGACCAATCCTAACATCTATAGAGAGAATAATGCTCCTTCTTATAAAACACCTCAACCTACAAGGTTGACACCTCAACAATTGGAGGAAAGAAAGGAAAAAGGTTTATGCTTTAATTGTGACAGCAAGTACAGTAAGGGACATAAGTGTGGTGAGAAGAAATTATTCTACATAGATTGTGAAGAGG
>ML777974.1:489595-521059 GCA_009831015.1 Picea engelmannii
CGCCCAAGAATCCTTGCATCGTGGATTCGCGATCCGCGATATCCCGAGGGAGACGTGGCAGTGTGGGACCACGAGGTTCATAGGAGGACAGGTGGCGCGCTATCGGAGTTCGGGGTTCGGAACTTTGTGGTGTCAAGGGTTCATGACATCGCTTACTCCAACTTCCCGATAGGGAAATCCCCGAATTGAAGCTGTTGACCGTTGACCATCGGGGATCGGGTTTTTGTTTTGTATGTGAATTGCATTCGCGTGAGCCGTGAACTCCCGAGTCGCGATATCCCGATTTCCGAAGAGGAAGATAGCTGAAGGAGCCTACTGTGGGTAGGGACTCCCGAGTAGGGAGGAAGAGTACTTTGACTCTTCGGGCCCGTGTGTTGAGAAGGTCCTGGAGTGAGCAGCTCGCTCGGTGAGGGGCAGGTTGCGTCACTACCTTTCCAAACAGGAAAAGGGAGTAAACTAGGACCCTTCCCGGCCTGCAATATTTCAAATCCAATATTTCCCTAGACCTTGGTATCAAATGCCACAACTCACCACTAGCCCATTCACTGCCAGTCATACTGGAGCCCCATCACAAACCTCTTCCAGTCATGTTGGAGAGGGTTCGACGACCTCTGCAAGTCATGTTGAAGACCAACACCCAACACCGCTAGTCATGCTAAGGGCATCACTCTAGTCTCCACAAGTCATATCAATGCCACATCCCCAACCTCTATACATCATGTGGGATATGACTCTCTCATCTATGCCATTCATGTTGAGAGAATGTCACCAACTGTTGTGAATGACATTGGGGGCATCGAGAAGTCTAGACATCTCATACGTAATACTAGGAAATCACCTTACTCGTTTTTGTCCTATCACTGCTAGGATACCTGGAGCGTGGGGATCACCTAAGGTCCCCTCAAATTCTGAGGCATATGTGGTTTCCCCACACCTTGTTTCTCTATTGATTGACACAGCAGTAATGCCACTACAATCCTCTCTTGAACATACCCCCGTCGTCGTGGGTGGCATTTCCCTTATCCATGTTATCTTACATCCTCTTCAACCTAGAGTTGAAGAAGTAGTCGTACCAGTGCAATCTATGATCAATACAACTCTTTGTTTGGAGGGTGATGCATCCTTCAAACATGTTGTCAACATTCCTGATAATTCTCCTTCTGAACATAAGAGAGTTTTACTCTCCCTGAGTTCTCTCCCCCTGAGTATTGAGGAGATCCCCTTCGATTGGGACGGTCTTGTGGGGTATCCAATGCCCCCTCCTATGTATTTTCCTGTAAGAGACATTATCTAATATATCACGGAGACGATATCCTCCTCCAGTGGTTTATCCTCCTCGACTTGGATAGCTTTGGGTTTTCCCAATATTATGTCAGCTATTCGTAAGATACTAGCATTACATAGAATTCCAACACGGGAGCCTTGGCCTCCACCATGACTTAATACCTAGAAGCTCCCAAACAAGTCTGAGTTAATATCTTTTCCGACTCGTCTAAAAAGAGAAAATATTGTTGAGTTAACTTGTCTATTTCACACTCGTAAATTGGATTAGAAAGGATGTCTATTTGCCACAAGTTTATCCCTTTTTCACACCAAGTAGACTAAATGTCATGAAAAAGGACATTTTTTGGTGTTAATTTGTGATTGCATCTCATGCCCTTGCTTAATGTATTGAACCTATAGCCAGTTATCGCTTTGCATTATAAACCATTTGCCTTAGTATTTTTTTCATCCTCAACCAAGTAGAGCCTTATTTATATCCTTCGCAATTTGACACCCTATACCTAGGAGGGAACATTCCCTCGAGTGTCCATGTCCTGCATGCATCTCCTTTCATTGAGCATAGGTATGTTCCACTACTGGAACTAGTTTTTCTTACTTGCGACACTTGTTTCCTCCTCTGTATCATAGAATTCATTTGTCTATGAAAAAACAAAAAAAGATGGGTGAGAAGGGAGTATTATCTTGTATTGGCACTAGTCGTCTCACCTTTGAACAAAGCACAAAGTTATTTAAGCCCATTCATCATCATAATTTTGGAATTAGCATGGCCTTAGGAATATGAGCTCATTACAGAGTCTTCTCTATCGAGTGGTTACTCTTCCAGTCCCTATAGAGAATTTCATTGATGCCTCCTACATCTCATGGTTTCATCATTGAGTCTATGCTGTCGGAGTATTCCATTGTTCTCATGCTCTTGTTCAAAGGAATTCTATTAACTTGTATTGGCCATTTCTCAGAACTCTTGACTTTCCATGTTGGCCATACCCTTAGTTTGTCTCAGAGTCACATGATACTGTAGTCTTATCATGCACCCTGGCCCTACTTTCATCATTGGTAGGCAACCTTGAACCCAACAGTCGACACTTCATCATTGGTCGTTGACTAGGTGGTTTCCCTTGTGTTCAATGGAAAGACATATATTCACACATTGGGATTCGTGCAGTGTCTTGGATTCCATTATCCTTATTGGTGGTTTCCTCGCCTTTTTCAGCAGTTTTCATCATTGACTGTTATTCAAAGGGTCTTTTTCATGTACCTCTTTCACTTGGCACACGCGAAAGATGCACATGGTCGTTGGTTCGTGAACATGTTCTTCGTATGATTCCCCCCAAATCATGAAGCTCCTACTTTTTACCTCGTGCTGACTAATGAGAGATTCCTTAATGCTCTCCTTTCAACAAGTCTCCTTCCATAGAATTCAACTCGTCTATTCTGGAAATGGGACCTAGAGTCTTATGAGTACCTTGAGTCTTGCAGTCATTAGTGGCAGGTTCTCTCACCATCGACAGCTGGGAATACATCAATGTCTCATGATCGATGGATTATTTAGGTGTTTGACACCAACTCCTTTATTCATACTTGTAAGAATGTAATCGATGCCTTGATACCTAATTTCATTATCGATAGGTTGTCTTGCGTTTGTTAACAGTATACCTCAATGACCGGTAATCAAATGAGGTCTCATTGTGTTTGACCTCAACTCCTTTATTCACATAATGTAGACTTGCACCCTTGGCAGATTGTGTATAATACTTGAAGACATCAGTATGTGGCCACAACTTTCCTGAGCTGTCTCTTCCTTTTCATTGGACCAGAACCTATATGACTTCAGCGATCATGGGAGATTAGATTGTACTCCATTGTATACAGATATATTCATATTTATTTTGAGACTGATTCTATTGGGCCTTGTTCATGACTATGACAGATCTTGACATGTTACCGCATTTGTATTTTCCTATTCATGGCGACAGACAATTGTTTGGTATATTTTCACATGGATCTGAAGTGCAATTATATTGGCAGGCATGTATGCAAAGTCAATACAGAATGTAATGATCAACTAGTTCTTCTAGTTGGTTCCCCATCACTCCACTTCTGGGTTCTTTATAATTTATTTTGTCCATCAAAGGTACTCCTCTGACCTCACACATTAGGGGGCATATTGTATAGAAAGATTTTCCTCACCCTATGCAACCTTGCACAGAAGACCTTTTTCCATTTCCCTATGTAGACTTATCATCCCTGTTAGTAAAATCCAGAGCTAAAAATACATATTTTTCCACATGTACGCATCTTGCCTACTATACAACATGCGTATACATAGGCTATACCACTACATCCTGCATACATCAGGATTTGTGCCAAAAAATGAAAATTAATGTTGGGTTTCCATGTCACAACAAGAGATCTATGGTCCTCGGCCTTCCATATACTGGAAATGTTCTGAATCGGCCCTTTAGTTCCATTTGAAGGCTATAAATGGGCCAATTCCGAGATATGGAAAGGAGAGAGAGAATTCAGCTTTGATAGCAAAGTTACTCTGGAGAAATTATTTACTTCATATTGAGTCTGCATCCCTTTGTCCTTTAAGTCTAAACATAGTGTTCAGTCCCCAAGCTCTTCCCTTGTTGATTAGAAACCTCATTGCTTCTCTTTTATGAGCTTGCCTTTGGTGGAGGATTGAAACGGTGGAGGTTCAGCTGGAAGGAACTTAGTTTCTCGGTTCTGAACTGTGTCGAAACAGAAGTCTTTACCATTTTCACTTTTGTTTATCATATATTAGTAGAGATACTCTTTTCCCATTCAATTGATATCTTGCAAATATTTGAATTATTATTCCATGGGTGTATTTGTCATGTTTATTAATGGATTATGTTATTGAATGTGCTAACATCATATAATATCACCATATGATTTATTTTCTTGGTTGTTGAGGAATAGTTGTAGGTATATCTCTTTGGGTCGAGTGCTCAATAGTGGACTTAATCGAACGTCTAGACGAGGTAGGTCTTTTATGTTGTCTTGCTAGCATATTTGTTTACATAGCATACTTGCGAAGAGAGTTGATTTCTACAATCATTTCCATCTGTTGTAGTTTACCCTAGCCATAGAGATATCTTCATCATAACAAGATTGATACCTATAGATTCAAGAGCCAAACATAATGAGCATAAAACTCATGCTTGAGAAATTTTGTTTTCCTATATCAAACATATTTTGAAAATTTATAAATGAAAATTGTTATGGTGTTATCTCACGATGATTGTATGTGTGTGATACAAATGAGATAATGGATATTGAATATAGGAATCTTGGGAAGAAGGTTATTGTTAGAACATTGGAATCTTATGATTTCCACAAGTTACAAATTGTCAGTGAGAGTTTGGCAGGAAGTTGGTGCTCCCCTTGCATGTGAAATCCTTGGCAAGATGAATCTCCTAAGGGACTGTGCAACAAAGAAGGGGATTCCTGATCCTGGAGGGTGAGTATAGCAAGGAAGAGGAAACTTACTAATGCATATGGGATGGTGGTTGAAATCATATGGGTGTGTCAAATAAGAACAATGAGTTGAGTTCTTTCCCATGGCAGCTTTGTGAGGAATTATATAGCCATATAGATGAGTATTGGTTTATGATTGAAAAATTATTTTGAATAAATGTTTATATTTTTGGAGTTGAAAACTCCAGTGAATAAGACAATGGTTATGTGATCATGAATATAATAGGTTTATTTTCTTAATGTATTTTATAGGAACAATTGAAGAATGAAGACATGAATTAGAAATATTTTGGGGGGCAACAAGAAGAAGCAAGTCGTCAGGATTGTAGAAGAATCAAGTTTTCAAGCTTGTGGAAGAAGCAAGTTGTTAGGATTGTAGAAGAAACAAGTTGTCAAGATTGTATAAGAACCAGGTTGCAAGGCCTCAAGAGTGAACTCCTGTGTGAGTTGCACTAGAGCAAGAAGTTTGTTTTTGTTTTGTTTCCTATTAGTTTTCTTAGTAGTGAGTTCCCTTGAGTTCCCAATAGTGATATTATTGGTTATATGTTCCATATATATCATGATAAAGGAATGGTGTATCCCGATGGAATGAGAGTAGTGAAGGGGGTACATTATGTTGGTTGGGAAGGTCGAGAGGAAGAGAGTTGGTGGAAATAGGGATATTTGTAGGAGGATACCAATGGGTTATGTATATTTCTTTGGGCTAGAATACCCATGTGATATTAGGTCGAAGAGACTATATGTTGATTAAATGTTGAAGAGCCTAAAATTGTGATACATATGAACATTGTAAGGTGTTGTGCACTGAGGACAGTGCAAAAAATAAGGACGAGGGGAATGTAACATCCCCAGTTTTTAATCCCTGCAAATTGTAATGTAATTTTATGAATGTGATTTAGGTTGGTGAGCCAATATGATTGAGGTGAATGTCCCATATTGATTAATATGGTATAATATCCCAAATTTTTCTTTATGAATTATTTGTATTTAAATTCTTAAATAATCTTCATAGATTCTTTATAACTCTGCTACACTAACTAAATTTTATGTTCTTTCTAAAGAAGCTAAGAACATATGGAAAAATTTGTTGAAACTTGAAACACCATCTGGACCTCCTATGCACACATTGAGTAGAAAGAGAATGAGTGATTTCTAAGGTATTGAACAACAAAGAAGAAAACATTCATTGTGTTTTGTGGGAAGGTATGTGGGTGCCATAGGATTGAATTGTCTTTAAGAAATTTGCAGAGGAAAACATTGATTAGAGTCCAAAATTCATAATTGATTATTCCCAGTTCGCCCTGGTGGTATCATAGCATGGCTAGGGGGTGGCATCCACTATGGATTTATCTATGGTGGGGTGAAAAAAACTCGCTAATCTGGTGGTTTGTCTACAAGTTTTCATAATATAAGTTGCAATATCTATATTTCTAAATTTATGTTTCCTAAAAATTCTTATTTCTACAATTAGTTAATTATTGGTTAGTAATGTCCATGAAGATATATATCAACTTTCAAGGAAATCTTGGAAAATCACTTGTTGTGAAATGGTTGATAAAATTTGAATACAAACATGGTCGAAGTAGTATGACTTCTTGTTTTCAAGTTTTGTTGTATATATAATCCACTAGGACAATCCCTTCCAATACAAAATTTACTATGATAAACCCATAAACCTAGAGGGTTCAACTCCTTGGTATTTTGGAGGAATCGGATGTGATTGATAGGTTTTCCCAATATATAACTTGAGAGTTCAATATACTCTCAGTGAAACTTGGACTCTTACATGTTCTATGAAAATTGATTAGTTATGTTTTGAGTCTACATCTAGGTTAGGAGGAAAATGATCATGTGACAAGGGAGTCATTGATATATTGATGTTATATTTACTATTGTTCAGTGAATTACTCTGTATTCTGTACACAAATGTGTCTACTCTATTTCTAAATATTTTACTAAATACATTAATTCTCATTGTAATCTTTCGGTTGCTCAATTTTACATTACAAGACAAAGAATGAATTCAAAAACTATAGACCATAGAAACCCATAGGTTAACCTTTGCATTGTTTTGCATTCACCGGAACTTTTGGTAGCCCTTAGTTAATTCTCACAATAAATGTTCAAGTAGGGTGAAGTACTTACACATTAATATTCTTTGTTAGTATTTAGTATATTTCCATTCATATTTATTTTTCTTTGTTTGTGTTAACCAATGAAAGACTCATAGTGGAAAGGGTTTATAGAGTTTTGGTTTAGAAAACATGTTATCAGAACAATCATTATGGATGTGGTGCCCTCGCATTGAATTGGCTATCATCATATCGACTCTCTTTTATCTTTGGAATTCATATAATTGTTTCTATAATGTGACTATTATCTACACCACTTCTCATGAAAACTTATTTTTTCTCTCTTGAAAGTTATATTTTCTGTAGGATTACGAGAATATGTGAATGTTAGTTTTAGTAGTGCAGATTCACCCAGTGTAATAAATAAAGGTATAGAAAGTTTAATTACAGTTATATTCATGGTATCTTATTTGATAAAAACTCAATTCAACTATAGCATTGTTCTCATAGTATACATATCACTTTGGGATTTTGAGTACAGTTAGTACTATGAAATGTTTATGATAATGTTGTATCCACTATCCTGGGAATGGGATCAATGTTTTCCCACTGCATCATATTACCCATTTATTCTATACATTTGGATTTTGTGATGTGCATGCTCTTTTATGGATTGGATTTGATTAATTTCTTGAACAAGGATATAAAGTTGCAGGCTTAGATATTAAAAGTCTTCAAAATTAAACTATGGAGGTTCAAAGGGATTTGCAAATCACATTTTCTTCTAAGTTACCATTGGATTGCTTCCACTTTGTGCATGCTAATATTAGTGATCCAGGAAAAACCAAGCTTGTTGTCAAAGAAGTTGTAGAATGGTTTGGTGGTTGTATCCATGTCTTGATCAATAATGTTGGTTTTCTCTGCGCTACTCAAATTTCCTTTTTGACCTTTCTTTTTCTTTGACTAAACTTCCTTAAGAGGGATTATTTTATAAATAAATGTATGATAATACTATGCATACCATGTTACAAACTTGTGAAAAAAAGGTGGTCAAATATAATGTAATTTACGAACAACTTTATTGGAATACTTAGAAGAAAATGTTATTTATTATTAGTGGAATGACCTATAAGATGGAATATATGGTTATCTATCATATTTCTTATTTCATTTGCATATTTATTATTTAGAAAGAAAATGGTTACTATTTGATTACCAACATGAAATGGATAGACTATTTTTCATAGGAAAGTAGGTATTTTCACAAGGTTTCAACTAAAAGTATAGAATACAACTCTATTTTATTACAAGATTAGAACTGCTAAACATGTTAGTAAATAGGTTGAAGAATGTCAAAGGAATATATTGGTTTATTTATTTCTAATGAAGACTAAAATGAATCTATTTTAGATGAGAAAAATGATGTTCTTAGCCCTCTCATTTTGAGAGATACATATGTTCATGATCTTATTTATTAGCATACCAGATCTTCTAACAAACACCACGAATTATGGTTTGTGGTCATTACCTTCTTATGGTGAATTGTGTCTAATATTTTAAAAGGGTTTCAAGAAAACCTTATTTTTCTTTGATGTCAGGTAGATTATTGATATTCTATCAACTCAACATCTTAGTATTTCAAGAATCAACTTTAATCTAGAATTAGTCTATCCTAGTGTTGGATATTGGTTCAGTACAACAGTGAAAACATAAGATAACTTTCGTTTGTAGACTAATATTTCTAATTAGAAGTTGATACCAACTTGTTGGCAGCCCCACAATATTTTCACTTCTTAAAGCAACGAATAATAAATTTTGTAGCTGCCTCCGCTTAAACATATGAACATTTCTACTTGAAAGATGAAGTTTTGGGCTATAAAAAGCTTTTATTTTTCCTCGTTCTCGTTTTCATGCTTCGTTCATGACTGAAAGAATGAACAAAGAATTGAAACTTGTGAATTTATTGCATTTGAATTTAAGGCTTATTTCCCCTAGGAGAATAAATGATCATACAAACCTTTTTAAGAACGATATTTTTATTTAAGGCCTATCTCATGTCAATAAATTAGTTGTTTTAAAATTACTCATTGTTATGAGGTTTACTCTAGACCTTTAAATAATACACCAAGAATCGATTGATGTCAGGATATGATTTTGTTTCATGTATGATTCTTGGTAAATCCTCTTTATGGTTTCTATGCTTTGATTTGTCAAGAACCTTATAATGAGCAACTCCACCCTTTGCATAATGATGATACTTAAACGCATATGCTTGTATTATGTACTCTACTGATAGTGGATTTTTGAAAATGACATGTTCATCATTTCAAGTTAAGTCTCGGGCTTTGTTCTATACCCTCAACGATTCATTACACAAAATGCCCGATTCTCTTATGAAACCCATTATTCCTGCATTTAATTCGCGCAAGGGTTTTATTTCCTTGGTTTTAGCCCTGGTTCTTCTTGTTTTGTGAAACCCTTCTTGCTTACAGTGGCTTTTGTTGCCTCTATGACTGCTTGTCTGAATCCACATGGCCCTTGTTGTCTGTATCAAACCAAATGGATCGCAAACCCTGCTCCTGTATGATGACGCAAGGGAAGACCTTAAGGGTCAAGGCTGGATCAAATTTCTTGAGAGATTTCAAGGTTTCAACTTGCAAACAGCCCAGGAGTTTTCCCTCTCTTTTGATGGCTGCCGAGCCAAAGTAGGAGATATTCAAATCGAAGTCACCGAGGAGTTTTTAAGCCAGGCAACAGGTCTTCCACTTAGTGGGAAAAAATGGTTTAAGAATACCAAATTGGAGGATGTGCCATGGAGTTTGTTCTTTACCTCTCGGAAGATCCAGTGTTGTGATAAAGGTATGCCTATATCTCTGTTAAAAACTAGGTGGCTTGGTTTATTGGCAATCTTGAGACAGTTCGTTACATGTGAGGGTCACTTTGGCATCATTTTTATGTATCACATAAGACTATTAATGAACTTCATCGGTTTCTAGTTGAACATGCCTTTATATTTATTGAGAAGTTTATATAAGATGGCCAAGAGGTATAAGAGACAGTGTTTCAATTCTAGTTTATTTCATCATGGGTTGATAAGGATGTTGTTAGTCCATCATTTAAAATTGCAGGGCAACGATTGGGACACTTTCCTATCTCAAAATGGCTTTGAAACATCCAACCCCGTAGAGGTTGATAAGCCCATGTTAGAAGAAACCCCAAATCCCTTCCATTGACAGAATAGTCTCCTCATCCAAAGAACCCTATGATAGGGCTGCGCTCGATGAGCCTATGTCTGAGAAATAAGATGCTGACCCAAGAGGCTCTGAATTTCATGACCACGAGTAGTACGCCTGCCCTAACACCTTTGCAAAAACCACAAATAGGCCCTCGTGCAAACTATCTAAAAATGACTCGGATATAGGGTTTAAAAACAAAAGGGCAGGGAGATTAATTTCTAGGAGCCTACAAAATAAATAAAAGTCTCATATGAGCTCGATCAAAGAGATCGAGGTCCATGAGAGCTCTGATTCAAAGATCAAGAAGTTCTTGGCAAAAGAAGACCTAAGTTACCTCAAACCAAATCTCAGCCAGACCTACGATTTCGTAGACAATCTGCCACTGTGCCTGAAGCATAGAGAAGGTTTCCCAGGGATCAAAATCGGTAAAGAACCCACAGACAACAGTGGTAGCATTCTGACACATGGCCATGGATATCCTCAAACAACTGTTCCAGATCCATG
The DNA here is from genome assembly GCA_009831015.1 of Picea engelmannii. Taxonomy (NCBI): domain Eukaryota; kingdom Viridiplantae; phylum Streptophyta; class Pinopsida; order Pinales; family Pinaceae; genus Picea; species Picea engelmannii. The sequence goes on from ML777974.1 coordinate 500,193, forward strand.
GTGTGAGGTTTGTTTGTTTTGGATCGACAAATATTACACAGATATACCTTCCCTTCAATTGCAGATCAAAACCCTCACCAGTCAGATCGACTTATTAATGAGTGAAAATCACAGACTAAAGTTCAATGCTCAAAGGAAAGGGAGGCGTTTTAAAATAACTGGAAACGTAATAATAAAGAATGTTGAGTGTGTTATAGCAGTAGTTAATTGTAAGGTCTTATGAGTCAAATTTAGCATGCAGTTAAGAGGTAAAGATTTGTTTGTTTATCTTAATTGTGTTTTTATTTATATTTTCTATTAATATAGATTTAATTAGATTTATGCTATTTAAAATAAAACTAGCTACATAATCAGTTGATTCTGTAGCTAGTCTATTCTCATTCGAATTTTTGGAAATTATTGGTTAGAATAATATCTAAACTCCTTTATTTTTGTTTTTCCTTTCAGGATATCGTGTAGTTGGTGGTGATCTGATGATATGGACCATTTCTGAGCTTATTAGCCATTTCTTTGGCTCATCTTTTGTAAACAGAATCAAGCTTTTTATAGTTTTGATAGATACAATGTGATACCGAGTAGTTCTATTACCCTCTATTTTGTAATTAGTAAATCATTTTGAGATTTAATCTTATCCCACAAGATAAGATGTTTAGCTTGATTGAACTCTTTAAATACTAGAGATTTTTGTAATGAAGGCATCCTTGCCTGGGGCAAAAGATGGACGATTGATTTACAGACTTTAATGGAACAACAATATACATTTCGGCTTTAGCTTTTTGTGGATGATGTCTTCATTTAAGTTTTGTTTATCTTGATATGATAATAGGTTTTGATAGCTTTAGTCTTCATGATTTATTATGTTTTGGGATAATTTCTTTATAAATGTTGTCCATAAATGATGCTTCAGATATTAATCATGTGATCATCTATTCAGCTTCAATTACAAGATTTCTCCTTAATTTTCATTGGAATATTAAATGCAAGGTTATTGCTAACAGATTTTTCTTAATGTAATTAGTTGCAATCATGAGATCACAATAACTATTTGTATCACTCTTTCTGTTGTTAAAATTCAACTGCCAACACAATTGTTCTACATTTATTCAGAACATATTTAAGGTTCATTGTAGGTTTTCCTCCTGGACAAGGTGGTTGGATGTTCTCTGATCGTATAGATGTTTGGATGCATATCATTATCTCGCTAATAGGTTAGCTCATTTACATTTTTATGCTATTTGTTTATCACTAAAATTCGAACATATAGTTTGGCTTTTGACTATCCATACGTTTCCATTTCATAGCATTTTCTTTTATTAGTTTAAGACTTATAAAGGAAAAATCAAAAAATATTTTATGTGCTTTCTTTATCTGCTTCTTCAAAGTAGTCATTTTCACATTGAGTTTTGTAAGTTTAGATTAAAACTTGCAGCTTGTAAATAATTTCCATAAATAAGAGTTATCTATATTTTGCTTAAATATATATACTACGGTTACATTAGAACATATGTACATATATATATAGTGTTTAGTAATTAGATAGTTATTTTGTTCTTTTGTTTGTTTCTTTTAGGATTCTTAGATCGGCTAATGGTTCCATTAAACCCGTCAGAACGAGTTATACCAAATGGCTTGGGTTACTTAGACAACCCCGGACCGAACTCGTTCTTCCAATTGATGGACGGTCATTTTCACCTGTCAACACAACTCGAGTAGTTTTTTGCATGGGAGATCAAAGAAGCATTATGAGATTTCCTAATCAATTTTATGTTATTTTGTTTAGGTGGCACGGGGGTTGCTATTTTTGTTTCTTTTAATGCTCTACTTGCATACATTCTTGTCCAAATAATTGATTCACATCATGAAATACCAGTAAGAACGGAAGGCATGAAGTAAAAAAGTGGTGCTTGGTAATCTCTTGTATGGGTGTGGTAACTGTAGTTACAATATTTTTGCAACACTTCTAATTCGGTATTAAAAAAACTTCCTTTAAGCATATGGGTATGTTACATATGGTATTAGAGAAAGCTCACAACACTCGGGGTTTTATGGGCTCAAGAAAGTTCCTAATAGTTCTTTGAAAGTTCAAAACCTTATTCAGGAAAGGTAGGCTCAACTTTTATCTCCTCTGGCCTTTTCTTTAGTGACTTTTTCATCTAGCCTTATCTTGGTTGTCTTGGTCTATTGTTTGATTATTGTGTTTGGAATTAAGACTTCCCTTCTCAAGTAGGCAAACGTTTAGCACATGACACTAGAAGATTTACTCGATACTAGATTGACATGGACTTGGAAGTCCCAATTGAATTGAACATCAACTTCACCTTAATTCTCTTCTTTCAATAATTTACTTGATTTGATTTCCTTGTCTTGGATAATGAACTGTCATTGAAATTTCCCTTTCATTATAACTACATTATGTAGCTATACATAGTGGATTTGTATAGTAATTTGGCCATTTTTCTATAGTCATTGGAAAGTTCTTCTTACATTGTTTCAATCCACTCTTTTGTCATTATAGAGTACATCTTTTAGTGTCTATACATATAGTATCTTGTAGGAGACTTTGATTCTCACAAAAACTTTTATGATGTTGGAAATATCAACATCTCTGTGGATTATTTTTGGAGTGCAACCCATGTGCATGATTCTAGCCTTGATTACAGAGATCAAGAGAGTCGAACCCATGACCTCCCCAAATGATCACTAAGAAAGATATCTCGCATCTATCTCAAGACCACTTAAACTAACCTTTGAGGCTTTCTCATGTCTAAAGAAAGCAAACCATTGTTGAAGAGATTGATGAGAGTAGTAAGGGGGTTGATGATTTCCAGACAAGTGATGCACTGAAAAATCCCAAAATGGAGTGAGATGGATGTACATTTCCCTTCATTGTGATGAATGTGGTTCCAATTACTATTTTCAATGTGTGCCCAAAAGCCTAGTTCCAACCAAAATGGAAACAATTTAGATTTGGAAGGTTTTGTGTTTCAAAAATAAATTGATTCCTATATTCCTTTCCAAGCATAGTAGATCAATATTTAACTCAACAAATTGGGAAATCATAACTATGTGCAAATGAATGTAAAGGAAAAATTATAATCAAGGTTGAATTTGAATTGGATGTATTATGCATGCTTAGGAATAGATCTTCTTCCTAGAGATATGTACAAGTAAATAGAATATGGATAGTTGAGAATTGAGATTGGAATGTTTAGAATATTGTAAGTTCTAAGATGCCACTAACATTAGTGAGTGAGACATATTGCATAACATGTTTGTTAGTTCAATAGCATATGCTATAAGGTGGAAAAGAACACATCCTCATCAACATCTAATATTATACTTCCTAATTTCATTTCAGACTGTAGTCACCTACCCTGCTAACGCCGAGTGAAAAGTATTATAAAATATATCATAACTAAACTATATAATATGCTAGGAACGGAATGTTTTCATTCACACCTTGATAATAGTTTCTTTTAATTGTGGAAATAAATAGTTAATACATGTTCATATGATCTCCTGGTTTTTAGGAGAATTTTTCTCTACTCAATAACATGTCCCCCTTGCTTTATTGAATACATAGGTTTAATTGCCTAAGTGCCTACAAAAGAAATCGTGTGATGCCTTCTTTTTGTACTTTTCTATTGACCTGTTTTTCACCTATAGTTGTCCTCTAAAACTTGAATGATAATGTGTTTAATATTTATTAATAATCTAAGAGTCACAAAGAGACTTATTTTCCTTAGTTTTAGATGCTTATATTGTGAAAACATGGAGCTGATTTTGGATTATTTTGGGTTTGTTTTGACATGAAGAATGTTGCTAGGTGCATGAGGAGAAGGTCACTCCTTGTGTTTGATTTTGTGTCCACTTTAATTACCATCTTCTGTACAATTTTCATGCAAAGGGGGGACTTCTTTTGAGATTATTTTGTGGCTTTTTCCATATTTAGATCAATACTGTAATAGGAAATAAATAGAGGACAAATTTAGTAGCAAGGACAATGTTATTATTTTCCTTATTCATGGTAGGTAAAGTATATTGAAAGGTACCTTGATAAATATAAATTTATCGAAGAGGTGTTGCCATAGAGGGTGACTTGTGATTTGTTTTATCTATTTTTTTAGCAGCAAACAAAGCACACAAGTTGAGTTTATGTTTGATATTAGTACCATGAAAGTCATCATGGAGGGTGTTTCCTTTGTCCTATTTTCATATATGTTTTATGTATGTATACCCAACAAGGATGGCTCTTCCAGGAAGGAAATATTAATACCTATTTTATGCTAAATTTACCAGCAGTGAGGTTACACTCATGTGTGATCTCTTTCCAACTTATCTTATTATATTTTAGCAGTAGTGTGTTGTTCAACTTAATGTGTCATTTTGTGCTTTAATTAACACTTGGTTAGAAAGTGAAAATCATGTTTTCTCTTACTATTAATAGAAGAGTTAATTGTGGCCTTTAAGGGAGATCCTTTCATTATACAAGATGTTCCTGTTGCATTATTGAGAGGGGGGGGGGGGGGGGTGAATTAGAAATGAGCAATTTATACTTCTTTTAACCACAGTTTATATTCCTTTAACTTATTCAAAAATGTTCATGAGTTCATCATCAATATATCATTGCATCATAAACATTAACATCCATCGGTTCATAGTAAACAATAATAAAAACATCCACATAATACATAGTACACCAATATTTACATGGAAACCCAATGTGGGAAAAAAACACGAAATGATTTTCTTATATGTCAAAGAATTGCATTCAAGGAAGCACCAACTTCCAATTCTCTAGCTCGAAATGGAAGGAGGATCCAACACCCTATTTTCTTAGGCTCCAACCTGAAGGAAGCTCCAACTCCCTAATTCTCTAGCTCTAACGAGGAGGAGTCTCCAACCCCCTGATTTCTTAAACTCCAACTCCTTGATTCTCTAGCTCCAACCGAAAGGTGGCTAAAACCACCTATCCTTTCCCCGTCCAACCGCCCTAAAATATAAATGCCAAATGTAGACAAATTGTCACTATCACTAAATCAACTCTTTCATTGTCACAACTTTCACTAAAAACCTATCACAACTTGTACCAATATTCTTCAAAAACATTCTATAGATCTGTGACATGTCTATGTTGCAACACATGGATGTTCGCAACACTCTTTACTGCAACTCGTGAATTTTCGTGCCTCTCTTCTCTACAACTCACAAACTACTACAAAACTCTCCCAGATTCACTGTCACTATCTTTGTTTCTATCAATTTGTCACTTTAAAACCTATCATATCAACCTGTACCAACAACTTGTAAAAACAAGTACCAAACAACCTAGACCAATAATCTGTAACAATAATATTATCAACCAAACCAAATCTAATCACCAAAACAACTCTTAACCATATGCAAAATATCACCATGATGCGCATCAAACAAAACTACTCATAACAAATCACAACCATCACCCACACATACCCCTACCAATCATGTACCAATCACAACCAAGTACCAACTTGTACCACAACAAATGCATCAACCATGCACAAAAGACATACTCCAAGCTAACCAACAAAGGGCCTATAGCAATACATCATAATATCCATAAATTGAATACCATAAACCCTTACATCAAACCATGTACCAAAACCTCATTGTTATGTATCCTTAAATATGTACCACTCATAATCCAATAATATACCAAGACCACTAACAAATTCTTCTCACAGTGCACCACAAGATATGCCAGTAAAACCAAGATAAGTGCACCAACAATGTGCCTTAACAAATCTGCCTAAAATCATACTCTACAATAGATACCATATATCAAAAAGGTCATATACCAAACCTCACAAAGTCATGCCTCAAGCATGCTCCACAAAAACACTAAGACACAATCTCAAAACATAATCAGGAACATACCTTTAACTTTGTAGTAACCTTGTTATATCTAATCTCTGACAAACATACCTGCAGTCTCTCCTCAGATCCTGCAACCTAGAACAAACATATTTTGTTTTCCCTTTCTACATATCTGTGTTTTTCCTTTCTACAACTCATGGATGTTCGCACTTCTATGTGCCTGTGGCCCACAGATGTACATGACCTCTGCTTCTGCAGCTTGTGGATAACTTCAAAAACCTTGGAACAATCAAACTATCTACAGCTCTGAAACTTTCGTTGCTTCGGACCTTCGTTGTCTCAAACCTGTCACTTCAGATTTTTCAATTTTACCTACCCATAAAACTTCACAATATATATATTCAATGTGCTCAATAGGTGTTCATTATGTGCTCAGTAGGTGCTAATGGGAGTCCTTTGATCTCTTATTTATACTTCCAAAGGGACTTTCTTTAAGGGATACCTTGTAACCATTTTACCCCTTTTCCATCTTCTAGGGTTAACCCACTTTCTTGTTACAACTAACTTTCCTTAATTAGTCAAATCATAACTTCTTTATTGCAACCACTTTACCCATAATTAATTTCTTGTTCAACCATTTTGACTATTTAACCTTCTTGTTACAACTACTTTACCCATAATTAATTTCTATCCAAACCACTTTGATTATTCAACCTTTTTTTTACAACTACTTTACCCATAATTAATTTCTTATTATAACCACTTTATTTTAAATTATTTTCTTTTTTCAACCACTTTGACTAGGAATATTCTTGATGACTTTCTAGAATATTCTAGAATACTCTTGAGGGTCCTCCAACTTCACAAGGCCACATCTCACTATCTGTGAGGAACTACGTGGCATTCCACATATCACCGGAAACAACATGACATGTAATATCCATCTATGATAGTATTTACTGCAAATTCACTAACCTTCAAGTCTTTATTCCTCAACCAAACATGGGTTCCTTAACCACACCTCTAGGGCTACCGAAATTTTCTACCGGACTTGATTAAAGGGTTGACATCAATATCTAAGGGTTGGCATAAATCAACAATACCATTCTCCAAGGATTGACATCAATGACAACCAACTGTCCAAACCAATAGTCCAACAATCCCCCCCTTTGACATTGATGGCAACACCAACATTGATGGAAACACTTAGACATGGAAACACTCATGTTTATGCTCCCCTTGTGATCATCACTCCTCATAAATGTTTCTATCTCTCCCAATTTGACATCAATGGATAAGGGTATCTCCATTTTGGTTTTCTCCCCTTGTTTGCATTGTCATTTAGGCTTACCCCCCTATATAAATTATCCTTGGGGTTGCTCCCTTTTTCTTCATGCCTCTGATTACTCTCTCTCTCCCTTTGACAAAGGATTAACTCCCCCTATCGATATGTCTCCTCCTAACACAATACCTTCTCTAACAAATCATGGGAAAAATAGTAGTTCCCCCTATGGGTATGTCTCCCTATCTATACTAATACTCCTTTCTGGATCTCTCTCTTTGATGACTTATCTACACATTTTTGTATAGATCAATGTAGGTCTTCATGTACCTACTTCCTTTTGGATTTATTTTCCATTGGTGCTTCCTCATGTAAATCACTAACATATATAAAAAGAATTCAAGATTAAGCATTAAAATTTTAATCATTCAAATATTCCTTTATCATAATCATCCAACTATCTCTAAGTTAGTCTTTGAATCAATATCTGAACTAATTTGTCCTGAACTCGTGCTCTCATCCACTGACATGTATATATCTAAACCTACTAAATGTTCTTAAGAATCCATCTATGTCCATACTGTCTAAGTCTCTGCTACTCAACTGTCCACAATGTTGACCCATATTTCACTGTACTATCATGAAGTCTTCACTACTACAAATGATCATCAAATTTCAAATGTGTTCAATAGTCTTCTCTAACTCTGTAACATCAATCTGAAAAAATTCACACTGCTCAAAGGATCAATCGTTGATCTGTAGAGTTTCTTCCTAGACTCCCCCTATTCAATATTCATAAAACTGGGAGTCTCCAAGATGGATGGCTCGGAAGAATACCTTCTATGATGTGGAGTAATATTCCTCTTTGTCTATAGACTCATCATCCTTCTGAACTCTGACTTATTTCTTTATTCCTTTGGATTGATTTTTCACTATAATTCTTGAAAGTACAATTTCTTAGGCCCATTCTTTATTCATCTTCTCTTCTTTTCTTTCTCTTGCTACTGAAAATCTTGTGATCTATGGGACCTACTCTTTCTTTACCATCTCTTCATTATGATATTTATTTGTTGTAGATTCTGACAATATGGTTCTTGAAACATGTTCTTCTTTTGATTTATTTCCTTGTCTTTCTCATACTATGGAAAGTCTTGTAATTTCTGAAGTCTGTTCTTTATTCACTTTCTCTTCTTGTTGTTCTTTTATTTTCCAAATTTTAGTATATCTGATATGTGTTTCTTTCTTTATGGATGACATTTTCATGCTTCTACAATTATGAACTATATGACCATAGTTGTGGAATTTAGAACATTAAATATTATGTGGGGCCACATAAGTATTTATTTCTTGAACATTTCTTTCATAAGCCCTGAAATATGCAACCTTATGTCCAAAGTTAGTACAATAAAAAAAATGACCATAAAAGAAATTTACATACTTGGGAGTGAATGGTGTAGTCATTTTGAATTCCTTCATTGGTTGATCATGATCAATACTTCTTTGTGGTTTGAATTTGGAGGGTCTTCTTGAATATGTATCTTTATCATTTTTCTTAGATTCTGGTTGACCATGATTCCTTCCTTTGAGTATTTATGCATAACTCTTTCCGTTTTCTTCATTCTTCTTTTCTGGTAACCTATAGTGATTCTCTTCATTCTCTATTGTTGATGTGGATATTTATGTCTCTTCAACGTTATTACTGAGCTTGATGACTTTGACTCTTAGTGTGACAACTTCTTATTCAAGCTTATCAACATCTTCTTCTTTCTTTATTATCTAAAACTTCATGACTTCTTCAGTTTTCTTTGATTCTTCAAGTTGTATATTCAAGGTGATTATCTCTTCTTCAAGTTTTCTTTCTTGTTGAATGATTTTTTCTTCAAGATAATTTAAATACTCAGTTATTTCCTTGACATGATATGTCAATATCTTCTCTCTCTTTTCTGTTTCTTCTTTCTGTGCTACTATTTTGGCTTCCAAACACTACATATGACTCTTGAACGTTTCTTAAATTTCTTTGGTTTCTTTCAATTGATCCTATAGACCTGTAATAATATGATGTACTTCTTCCAAGACTGGAGGACTTTTCTTTAGCTTAATCAATTCTTCCTTAAGGAACTAGTTTTCAATCTTTTCTTTGCTTAATTGAGTGAAATCATAGTTAAATTGTTCTTCAATATTGTTATAACCCTAAATTGCACCATACATGCTTACCTAGCATCAGGCCAAATCACATCCCTTCATTGCCAAAACATCTCCTGAGAAACCTCTTTGAAAATCCTTTTGGGCTAAATCACACGTGCCCTAACCCACTACTGCACGCGTTTGAACGTTGGCAGGCCTACTACAGCCTGTGTTTACCTAACAAAGCACAAAAACAGGAAAGTTTCCGATGGGAAAAAACGCTATGGGTCAGTTAACTGAAACTCCCAGCCATGCATGGCCGAGAGTTCGTCCAAAACCCTAGCTCCTTCTAGCCTATAAAAGAAGGGGTAGGGGTACTATTTGGAGAAGGAAAATTATAGCGAAGAAACTCTGCCCATTTTCCAAATCCATTTGTCCCAACCCTTTAGCCTTTCCTCAAGCCTAAGGAGAATTAACGCAAAGTAGTTGGAGGACAAAGAAGAGGAGAAGCCTAGGATCAAGATCAAGGAGTGGTGGCCGGTCTCGACTTTGATTGTAAGTTGATTCATTTTGAAAATAATAAAAGAATACTTTTCCCGTCCCAATGCATGAGTTATTTATGATTTGTGCAATTTATACTTAATTTCTAACCCTCGAGTAGAAAGATAGCATGCATGTGTAGTGTTTTGTCTTGATTGCAGGTTAACTTTGGAAGGAGCAGCGCAAGTAAGTGGGCAAAGCGCAACAGAGGATCTACACCAAACATCAGTAAAAAGGTTAGTAGTTCCTTTCCGTGCATGTGTCTTGAAAGAGGGGTTTAAGTTTTGGGGTGGTAGGTTAAAAGGTAATTTCTTTAAGGTCAAAATCTACATGCAAATCTAACCCTAGTTTGCTAGTCCGTAGGGTATTATTTCCAAACAACAGAGTTGGCGACTCCACTAGGGAGGATTTACTCTTTAGGGTTTCTGGATTTAGTTGAGGTTTTTGGGTAGTTAAAGGATTAGATTGTCTGTTTCTTTGTTTGTCTGTTTTCTGTTAGGTCAGAGCTAGCAGGGAACCTGGTTCTTTATACCAGGTTTTCCTTGACTGTGCTTGACGGTGATTATCGGGACACACAGAGGTACACGCGTCTTGCAGAAGGCCTACACGTGTGTGACCCACGCCCTAATCTCTTACAGCCCACGTGTGAATGCTTGCTCTAAAGGTTTCAGTAGCGTGTAGGAGTCAGAGAGCTTGAGAGGCAGTCCTCCTCTTCCCTGTCAGAATTATACATTCTCAGGGGGCTTTCTGGATCCTGTCTGAGTCTTGTTGGTTCGAAGTCTTGTCTCAGTCTACTTTATTGCGTTTTGTTATTCTTTGCAATTATTTTTCTGTTTTGTTAAAGAAGAAGCATCCAAGCCTTCAAGAGACCCTGGTTGTCAATATCAGAGGCCTCTTCCAGGTCTGGGCTGCCTGTGTTTAGTTTTGTCTTGGATTTTATACATACACGTGGCCTGTGCAAGTTCAGCCCGCGGGTACCCGCGCTCTGTTATAGCTCAGCACCCGTTTGCACGTGTGCTGTTTCGGTGACAGTAGCGGGCTTGAGTGGTTGATTTTCAATCAGGGTGGGGCAGTCATCCCCTCCTGTGGTGAGAAGCATTCCTCTCAGGGGTTTGAGTCTAGGGTTGCACAGTCAGTAGGTTAGGGCTTCTTACCCTTAGCCTGTTTTTTCTTAGTTGATTGTTGATAAGAAAGATAAAAAAAAAAAAAAGGAAAGATTTTGTGTTATGGTTTTTAGACAAGCATAGGAGTCGATGCTTTCTTGATTACCATTGTGTGTCTTTGCTCTGGTTCCTTGCGATCTGCGCTTTAAGCTAGATTTTTTTTTCTTTTTCTTGGTTTTGTGCTTGTCAGCATTTTCCCTTTGTTACTTCATTTAGCACTTAAATAAATAAAAATATATCTCTTTTTCATTTTCTTCTTTGTTTGAAGATTGTGTTTCTGCATCAATAGCTAGGGAGAAGTCTTTTTGTTCATAAGTTTTTGGCAGTACATTTAGTGCATAAGTAGATCGTAGTCGAACGAAATTCCTTTATGTTCGCTGCATGAAATCTTAGAAAAATTGAAAAGAATAAAGAAGTCTTTCTTTGCGAAAAGTTGTTGATTTTTGCATTTCGTAAAAGTTTTTGTTTCCAGCATTTTCTTTATTCATTTTCTTCTTTGAGTCTTTACACATCATCAGTTTCACCTTCATTCCCCGTGATGTAAAAAATCCCATAAAAGCAACGCTAACTTAAAATCTATTAGACTTTTTGTTTGTAGGGTTCATACACTAGTTCAGGACTAGGGCCTTGGATTAGGTTGGAGAGGAAACTCTCCAAGGCCACTCAAACTCAAACATTGGAGTTTGTGATAGGGAGTGTAGAAGTCCAGTTACGTGAAAGTTATCTGGGACCCCCCTCTAACACAGGGGATAAACACGAGGTCGCGTAAGGAAACGTAGCGGAGATAACCCCTCCAAAGCTGGACCAAGCATAGTGGAGAACACATATCGAGGATTTGTTGAGGGATTCCGTCGTTTGCATTTTCCACGGGGCTTCATGGGTCTTGAATCCATTCGAGGTCCTCAGTTGTCTTCCGGACCATTTTCTCTCGATACCCTTGACAGGTTTTGGGCTTGATACCCTGCTCATTGTGGTCTACTCGACTATTAACTGTACCCGCCTGGTGATTGTTCGCGTGCTGGCAAACTAGTTGCCAATCTTTTTAGGGACATACACAGGTGACTGTGGGGGTATACCGCAGTACCTAGGACAAACATCGAGCCACGCTTTGCAGAGTATACCCAGAGGGTGCTTCCGTTTTCGAGTTGCACTTGCATCGATAAGTTGCTCTAGTGTTGGTTGTTGTAACTGTTCTCCCAACTAGTTTAGTGTTTGCTTGTCTTATCTATTAGGGGCTTCTTTTTAGTGTGTGTTACTGTTTGATCATGTAGAATACCTTAGAGTGTCTTGGATATTCTCACACAGTGGAGGATCCCGAGCTCCACCGGTCACGAAGGCTTCAGGGCCTGCCTCCGGTTATACCGGAGCCACCCCCGCCACCATTGAGGCAGAAGCTAGACCAACAAGGGTCTTTCGAAGCAACCGGGTTACAAACCATTGAGCCCGAACAACTCCTGGAGGAATCAACCGCTAATATTGGCTCGGTTGAAACCCCAACCACTGATACTTGGCCATCGATAAGTGTACCAATCCTATTTTACGAACGCTTGTCAGTGCCTCACATAGCTATGGCAACAAACGCTATTACTTCCTCTGGGAATCCTTCTATTCCCATCACCGTTGCTACCACAGGAGAATCATCTCCTAACTTGTCGTCGTCGGTCCAAGCCACCATTGTCTCAGCCACAACTACGTCGCACAGTGGACTGATCCCATCTATCGCAGCGGCCACACCTCCCTTCACACCTAGTGCGACAGGCCCTCTGTTCTCATACGGTATGCCTAGTTCGGGCACAAGTCCTGCACTCACTCACTCCACTTTACAGAATTTGGGTCTGGGGGCAGGGAGCTCTAACACTCCTCTGCAAGGTCAACTTGGGGGAATTCCTGTCCCTTTCAATGTTTTTCCTTACACTGGAGGTCATATCTCTCCTTCATCCCCTTCGCTTGGTGGTCTGCATTAGCAGTCCACCGGGAAGCCTGCACACATAAGTTCATTTGGAGTCGGGAGTCAAGGAACACCTGCGCAAACTCTGTCGGTAGGTTCATCACTGTTTGTTTGGAACGGGACGTTTGGTAACAACACTTTCGCATCCACTGCTTTCCCATCTGGGGGCACTCCCATTTTTGGACGTCTACTCTGGCATAGGGTACTATTCCTGCGCCGGGGGCACATATACCAGGACCTTGGAACTCAGGACAAGGATCCATTCCTTCCTTTGGAATGTCGTTCTGGGGTAATTCTTTCCACAGTCAATGGAACCCCGGACAGACTTCTATGCCTCTCCCAACAGGACTGGCATGGGGTAATCCTTCCCAAAGTCCATCAAACACGATGAATTCCCAACATCCTATGTCCTTCATGGGGAATCAGCCAATGATGTCTCCATAGATGCAAAATCCTTACGCTGGTCAGGGCCATGGTTTCTACCAGAATCTGGGCCAGCAGCCAAACTTTTCCTGGCAACCTGGTGCCAGTCAAACTCCAAGACCCTTTTTCCCAGGCTATCAGCAACAACCCAAACTACCATTCCTGGCAACGTTACACTTGCCAAATTTGACAAGGTTGTTAAACGATCCTATCTATCACGATCCGCATTGGCCTCCTATGCCAATGAAGTTTCCTTCGGACATTCCAAAGTTCGAGGCCAAGCCTAACGAAGATCCAGGTGATCATGTGACTACTTTCCATCTTTGGTGTTCATCTAACTCATTGAAAAATGACTCCATCCAGTTGCGATTGTTTCAACGCACTCTTATCGGGAGTGCCGCGAAATGGTACATAGAGCTTGATCGCTCACGATACTCTTCTTTTGGTGAACTGGTGATGGCCTTCCTTAACCATTTCCAGTTACCTATGAGATACGACGTCGGCACAGAGTTGCTAGCTAATTTCGAACAGACGACATCAGACCATATCTCTGATCATATCCGAGAGTGGAGACGCCGAAAGAGTCTAATCAAAGTACCAGTCCCACCAACATTCCTGCTAGAGTGGTTCCTTAAGTATTTGGTCCCACAATTATCCAAAGACGTCGCGACTTCAGGATTTTTGTCCAAAGAAGATGCCATCATGAGGGCTCAACAGTTTGAGCTTATCTATTCTCAATCTGGTTTATTATACAACATCTTGCCGGATGCTCCACGATCAATACTGGATAAAATTAGACAGAGAGTTGGGACACATGCCAATGGTATTGTTGGTTCATCACAAACTAATCCCGCTGAGAAATTGACAAAGTAATTGCAACAGTTATCTATACAACACTCAGAGGCCATCCAGCCTACTGCTTTGGCTGCTCCTCCTACCCAAACATCAGAAGTACACTTCGTGCAGACGACTAACCCAAAGGCCAACCAGCAGCCTGAAGGGAAGAAAAAACAACCAAAGAAGGGTAAGGGGGAGAAAAAACCCACTGATAATGCAGGCGAGGGCACCATGGAAAAACGGAAGGTGAGGTATCCGTGCAACTTGTGTGCGGAAGACCACCTGACCCATCTGTGTCCTCGACTTGCAGAGGCCCAAAATTTTGTCACACAGCAGCAGCAAGCCGTGTTGACCAATCCCTTTTATCATGGGCAAAATTTAACTCAAGCCTCTACAAGTGCTGAAGGGGGCAATCAGGAAACTTGCCCTCCCCCAAATAATTCCTCTTCCGCGAACGTATATATGGTTAGGGGTGATTCTTTAATAATAACTAGAGCACATGACTATAGTAAACCAAGCGCCTCTGAGAAGGGTAAAGAAGTCGAACTCCCATCTCTTCCTCTACAGATGGAGAAGACGTTGGGAGAAACGATGACACGCATTCCAAAGGGTGCATTTAAGAAAGCTTCTCACAATCCAAACGCAAGGGCCGCCCAGAATTACTCTGTGGTGGAATATTTATCCCAAACTCCTTGTGCTATGTCCACTTTGGAGGTCCTCCAAAGTTGCCCTGCTCAGAGGAAAGCCTTGTTGACTGCTTTAGGCTCTACTGAGACTTGTAACCCGGGTACCATCATGTTATATATGACTGACTTGAAACCTCATCTGCCTTACCACGTCGCATTTCAGATAGTAGTGGCTCATCCCACGAAAATTTTTACACGAAATATCTTTCGCACGGTGGTCAACGAGGGTGCTTCGACTTGCGTTATGTCGTTAGCATGCTGGAAAGCCATTGGTAAACTCGCTTTGTCTCCATCACCTACTCTCCTCACTGCGTTCGATGTTCGTTCTTTCTGACCACATGGCATCATTCCTTCCTTCCCTGTGCAGTTAGGAGGGAGGACCGTGTGCGTTGAAGTAGAGGTAGTCGATGCTCCCCTCGACTATAACCTCTTGTTAGGTCGGAGTTGGACTTATGCTATGCAAGTTGTGGTCGCTACCATTTTTCGAGTCTTTTTTTTCCACACGAGGTTTGGATAGTGACCATTGATCATTTGTCCTTCTCTAGACCTGACCCATTTTTGGGGGCATCCACGGTTCCCATGATTGATAATCCTCAAGCCGTTGTCGTTAACGTAGGAGTTGGTTTGTGTTTATCTTTGATGGGTACTTTCGATTATCTGCCTCCTCATAACGATGTCAAGTTTATATCTAATCACCACAAGGCTGAGATTTTTCAAGTTTCGTCGTTCCGCACGACTTACTTTTCATATCCGTGGATTTTTCCTTCCCCATCAGCCACGTTGGATGAGACAGGGCACTTCGGCATGTCCATTCCCTTGTCGGCCACTGAAGTAGCATACTCTTTAGTCTAGAAAGCTTCAGCTAATCCTGATCCGACTCCCGCACAAGAGTTGGATCCACTTCTAGAGCCTATCTAGGCTCAGGGTTCTCTCGCCAGTACCGATTCGTGAGACTTAGTCTTGCCTTCTGACGAAGCAGTAATTGAGGCAATGACTAGTCCGGAAAAAACTTGGGAGGATCTTCATCACAGATCATATTTCCTCCCAGATTTAAGTCGAATCGAGGTAGGAGAATTCACTATCACCATGATGAGAGATCAGTTGTGTCCTATTAACCTCTTAGCTACACAGGAAATTTATGTTGAGGGAAATATGGAGACTATCGCTGAAACTATACCTATCAACATATCCTGAAACCCTGGCGTCGTGGAGAATGTCTTCGTCGGAGTGGATTTCTCCCTCGAAGAGATTCAAATTTACATGGATCTTTTCAAATAATTTCGCGACGTTTTTGCCTGGTCTTATGAGGAAATGCCAGGCATCGATCCGAAAATAGTTGAACATGAAATCACAACGTATCCTAACACTAGGCCTATTCGACAAAAACATCATCCAGTTAATCCTAGGAAAGCAACAGCCATCAAGAGTGAGGTTGAGAAATTGCTCAAGGCAGGGTTCATTTACCCTATTCATTTGACTCAATGGGTGTCAAACCCCGTGTCGGTCGATAAAAAACAAGGCACGATTCGTGTATGTACCGATTTCCGTGATTTGAATAAGGCATGTCCAAAAGATAATTATCCGACCCCATTCATCGACCATATAATTGATGAATGTGCCGGTTGTGAATCCTTTTCATTCATGGATGGTTTTTCGGGATATAATCAAATCCAAATCAAACCTGAGGACCAACACAAAATGACATTCATTTGTCTGTGGGGTACATTCGCCTATCGTAAGATGCCTTTTGGCCTCAAGAATGTTGGAGCCACTTTCCAGTGGGCCATGTCTTTTGCGTTTCACGACCTCAAACATATAGTCGAGGCCTATTTAGATGATTTAGCATCACGCTCTCGCAAGAGAACGGGTCATCCTATGAACCTCCGACTAATCTTCGAACACTGTCGCTATTTCAGGATTCGCTTGGATCCCAACAAGTGCAGCTTTTGCGTCACGTCAGGACGTTTGTTAGGTTTCATCGTATCAACAATGGGGATCATGGTAGATCCTCTTAAGGTGGAGGCAATAATTCAGTTGCCCCCCCCACTCACCATTTTACAACTTCAAAGTCTTCAAGGAAAGGCGAACTTCTTACGATGCTTCATCGCCAACTATGCCGAAATCACCAAGGGATTTATGCGTTTACTAAAGAAAGATGTTCCCTTTTTCTGGGACGAAGCTGCTCAACACTCTTTCAACGCATTAAAACACACCCTTACTACCGCACCTCTGCTACAGCCACCTAATTATAACAAGGATTTCCTCTTATATCTGGCTGTCGCAGAGTCAACAATAGGCATGGTTTTAGTTCAGGAAGATGACTCGTTTTCCGAATACGTATTCTATTACCTGAGCCGAGGCCTCATAGGACCGGAACTTAATTATTCCCATATCGAAAAACTTGCGTTGGCAGCAGGTCATGCTGTTCAACGGTTCCGTCACTATGTTCTGTTTCACAAGACCACCGTCGTTGCCGTCGTGAATCCATTCCAGTACATGTTGACACGACGAGTTATCGGTGGAAAAATCAGTAGATGGATGGTAATGATCCAATAATTTGAATTAAACTTTGTTTCAGCCAAGTACAAGAAGTCATTGGTCTTCGCAGAACTTTTCTCGGAGCTTCCGGTTGAGTCAGGTGACGTTGTGCCTGAGGAATCGCCTATCCGGGGGGATATGTTTTTGATTGAATCTTCAAACCCCTAGTACGGAGATATATTTATCTATCTCTAGAATTTGAAGTGCCCCACCTCTGCTTCTCGTGACGAGCGTCGAAGGATACGCCATCAAGCTAAGAACTATCTCATACTCAATGATACGTTGTATCGGAGAGGTGATGACTGCGTCTTGTGTCGATGTCTCACTCGTGAGGAGGTCGTCATAGTGCTCAACGATTGTCATATAGGAGCCTGTGGTGGTCACTTATCTGGGTTGGCGACAGCCCAAAAGATTTTACGAGCAGGTTACTTCTGGCCCACACTTATGAAAGATTGTATAGAGTCGGTCAAGAAGTTCCATCCATGCCAAATCTTCTCACGGAATATGAGGGCACATCCATCTCCCATGTTTACTGTCATCACAGTTGGTCCCTTCACTAAATGGGGGATTGATTACACTACATGCAAACCCCCGTTAGCAAGAGGGCACCTCTATATCATCGTAGTTGTTGACTACTTCACTAAGTGGGTTGAAGCTATGCCAACCTTTAAATATGATGGAGAGACTGCAGCTCTCTTCTTATTTAACTAGATTGTAGCATGGTTCGGCGTCCCGAGAGAGATTGTCACTGACCATGGAAGTCACTTTCAGAACCAAATGATGTCCAAATTAACATCAAAGCTTGGGTTACGGGAAGAACATTCCTCACCTTACTATCCCCAAGTCAATGGGTAGGTGGAAGCTGTAAACAAAACTCTTAAGACGATTCTACAGCGAACTATCAACTCAGCCAAGTCAAATCGGCATTTGATGTTATACTCAGTATTATGGGCTTACCGAACCTCAGTTAAGACTGCAACCAGTTTCTCACCTTTCCAACTCGTTTACGGGATGGAGGCAGTCTTTCCCATCGAATGTCAAATTCCATCTCTGAAATTGGCAGTACAGTTACTGTCAGACACTTCTCCACTTGAAGAACGGTTAGTACACCTTGAGCAGCTTGATGAACAATGTCGCAACATGGCTCTGGCTAACGAGGCTCATAAACATAAGGTCAAGTGTCAATATGATAGGTCTGTTCGTCCTCGGGTTTTTTCTGAGGGCGACCTTGTCCTGGTCTATGACCAAGATAAGGACCCCTTGGGGGCAGGAAAGTTTAAACCCATGTGTTTCGGACCCTTCATTATTAAGGAGGTTTTAAAAAAGGGCGCTTATCATTTGGTCGATTTTGAAGGGACTACTTTGGCGGAGCCTAGAAATGGGCTCTACCTCAAGAAGTACTACTCATAGAAAGGTCACTGTGGGTCACTTTTTGTAACATATGTATAGTCTTTGTACTATTAATTTTTTACATTTCTATTAAAAACGTGTTATGGACATGTCATTGATGTTATCTTTCATCAATATGGCAGATGTCAAGTGAGTCTGAGGTGTTCATTGGGTATGCGGACGGGGCTAGTCGACACACGTGGAGGCTTGCCTCCGTAGCTTGGGTAATCTTTACACCACAGGGTCAGTTGTTATCTTCTGGAGGTATATGCTTAGGTGACACCACAAACAATGTTGCTGAGTATAGTGCATTTATTGAGTTTCTTCGTGACGCTTTGTCATTGGGTATCTTTCATCTCTGGGTCTATCTAGACGCTCAACTGGTTGTGTCGTAGCTAAACAGAATATACCGGGTTCATGACCCAACTTTACATCGACGATTCCTTAGGGTACATCTCTTGGAACGTAACTTTGATTATATTACATATTTTCATGTTCCTAGGAGTCTAAATCAAATCATGGATACTCTAGCTAATCACATTTTAGATTGGCATCTTACTGACATATAAAACAATCATGAACATAAACATGTAAATACATTTTTGCACACATAATCCATAAGACACAAAAAAGAGATAAAAACCATATATAAACATCATAAAATCCTCAGAGTACATAGATGGGCGCAAGCGCCTCAAAAGTGGGAACAGTAATGAGTCACTGGGCTTATGCCCTCAAAACATATATACAATAAGGTGCTCATGGCACATAAAATGTCTCAAAGTCTGCTAAGGGCCTATGGGCCCTGTTATAATCATGTACAACCTGGGCTAAACACCTAAACAATCAGACCCAGGTCCGAGGTGCCCCCACAACATGAGTCTGCATGGACGGAGGCAGGTCCTCTATCTCTGCCATGGGAACTGTGTGAGTGAGCGCAGTAAAGTTCCGCTCAATTCGCCTCAAGACCCTCTTGGCCTCTCTTGCTGGGAGGTTCCCTGCTACTTCTTCTCCTCCAGCGGCGGCAGTAGCAGCTTCTGGCCGTGGGCGAAGCCTGTTCCGTGCATAGTCGGCAGGTCGCACGGGTCCCACATCTGTATTCAATAAACGTTCACCCATCAAAAACTCTGGTATACAAAAACATGATATATATATCAAAAAGACATAAAAATTACATATGCAAACAAAAAAACTACAGGTAGAGACTTACCCATCTCCCCTCGCTCCTTACCAGGAGGCACTGGTATCGCTGGATCTCTGGAGAAGTCGATCCCCACATATGGGTAGTCCTCAATAGCTGGGATCTGTCGTGATAGCCAAGCAAAAAAGTCATCGTCGAAGGCCTCCACGGTCCTTCCACCACCCTGTCGCGGCAGTAACGCTGCCCATCTGCATAATGCAGGGAAAGTGGCCAGATGTCCTCGTACTGTCAACCGAGGACTGAAACACAGAACTCTCTCGAAAAAGAATGAACATAGGATGGTCCCAAACCCAAAGTTCCTGTGTGTCCGTTGTTAGCAAGTTGTCAACTGACTCTTCATGCACTCTAACAATGTGGTACTCCAATAAAAAATGTGTGCATTCATGCACTGGATCGCACAGTTCATCTGTGCGCACGAAGCCTGATGCACGACTGCTGAGTCGGTAATCCGCCCAATAAGTGATAGAATAGTCTATAGGGTGAGGCTGGTAATCCTACTAACGGGTACCGAGGAAGTCCTATGATCAGTCCCAACCACACAGTACTCATCTATAAGCTCTGAGACTTTACTCGACCCCGCAGGAAAATTCTAAAAGTTGACTGGTTCCCCTCTCCTCGAGAGGCCAGTCAAAAAGTAAATATCCTCGGTGGTGGGCACCAAGGATTTCCCCTCTAGCATGAACGCCTCTGCATCAGGGTGCTAGTAATCAACCAGGGCATTCAATAGCCTTGGTTGTGCGCGCATGAATGGACATAAAAATAATTTCACTAAACCACACTATGTCAGCACAACCACAACGTTCGGATCTGCAGCCACTAACTCATTGGCGACCTCGTGCTCCCTTTACCTCCACTGAACATACATCCTGCCAACATCAAA
>ML777974.1:521266-533149 GCA_009831015.1 Picea engelmannii
CAGTCGCGGGTACCCATGGACTGTCTCCTGACAGCACGCGTTTACCTAGGGCCGACCTTTTTGAGGTCGACGCCCACCCCTAAAAAACAACTAAATGCTAAAAATGAAGTATGGAATAGCTAGACAAGGGAGTTTGTACTTACTTGGTCCAAGCAAAAGTCCGTTTCGTCCGCTGTAGCTACCGAAATCACGATCTTTGGCAAAGGGGGTCTTTTGGCTCCAGAGTCAATTTCCAAATCAGCAATGGTGATAATGAGCTGCCAACTTCTATTTATAGACTTTTTGGCCTCTTTTTGTCACTTTTTTGGGCCCCCTTATCAGTTTCTTTATATCAAAAACCATTTTGAGTGATCCAAGAGTTATATGGGAGGGATTTGAGCAGGTATTGGGACACTTTTTTTTTAGTTTCAAAAAATAAAAAAATATATATATATCGACGGTCCATAAAAAAAAAAAATTCAACAGTCAACTTGAGCATATAGGGTAGGATTTCATCCCCACTGTTGCATCTCATTGCCTTTTGTTCTTATGATATAGGATCGATCCCATCCGGTTGTGACACAGAACCGTCATATCTGCTATAGAAGTGTCGCGACTTGGTGGTAGAGCTTACCAAAACATGGATGCCCTAGGTAGGTCCCGGTTGCATTATGGTGTCCATGCCGTTTTCAAACAACATTGTAGGCTCGGGAGTCCATATAGGATTTCCTGAATATGAGTTTGAGCCTCATTTGCATGGGTCTTTTCCACTCTTTGTCTTACCCTCCGGACTCCCAAAACATAATGGGTCTCCTTTTAAGCCCTTTTCAGACCCTTTAAAAATGAAAAGATTGTCGAGCGATCTTGTGACCTTTCACGCTCGTTAAACTGAAATTTGAAGTCACGTCTTTCCGACGGTAGTTTACCCCTTTTTCGGTCTGGATGGTAAACTGTACGAACAAAGGAATACTCTATTGAATTTCCATTATTTAGAAGAGTATCCTCCGGTAAGATTTTATTCCTTTTTCGGGCCTGAGGGACTAAATTTACGAAAAAGAAACCCCCCCAGAGTCCATAATTAAGCTCTTTTCATACTCCCTAAAATTGAAAAGATCGTCGAGTGACCTTATTCTTTAACACTCGTTAAAATGGTCCAGAAAAAAATTCTTGACGGAGTCCATAGTTAATCTTTTTTCAGACTCCTTAAAAGTGAAAAAATAGCCGAGTGATCTTGTTCTTTTCACACTCGTTAAAATGGTTTTGAATTGACATTTAGTCGGTGCTAGTTTATCCATTTTTCGAACCGACTAGACTATTGACGAAAAAGGTACCCCAATGGAGTTTCCTTTTATGCTTTTTCAGACTCTCTAAATATGAAAAATCACCGAACTTCCCTTCTCTGGGCTCGTTAAATTTACACCGAAGGATGTTACCATTGTGTGTTCTATCAACCGCATTTGCATACCTTACCCATCAGCCTTGTAACAGTTTTCTTCTGCATCTTAACACCTTTGGCCACTGGAGGATTTTTCCCGAGTATCATTTCCCAGAACATCAGTCTTGTCCTTGTGCCTCAAGCTTGTATGTTTGTTGTACTCGTTCCTCCGTTGTAACGTAACTTTCCTTTATTATTTTTCAAAAATCATCAAAAAGAACAAAAAAAAAAATCAAATATGCCCCAAAAAGAGGATGGGAAAAGTATTTTCTTTATTGGAAGCATAATGAGTCACCCTTGGATGAAGCACATCTATCCATTTGATTATCAAGCTATGGGATGTAGTACAACCTTAGGAATCTTTGCCTCGCTATATAGAGTTGTGTCCTCCACCGTTTGGTTACTCTTCCAAACATATGGAGAGTTTGCATTGCCTCCTGCTTCGTAGACTTGTGATTAACAGATATGCTTCTTGAGTCTTATCACTTGTCGTGCTATTGTCCAAGGGAATTTTGTCACTAAGCCTGAGCCAACCCCTCTGCAATATGTCTCTTGTCCACATACCCGGTCATCCTGAACATCCAATCAAGTCTTTGTTCGAAATCACTGAAGCCTTCAGTCCGATCATCAAGATTGTCAAGTCCATAACCGACGAGTCGTCGAAGACCTCTGGGTAGTGCAGTCGTACACTCATATTACACTCCTACCCGATTTTAGAAGATTTTGAAGTTGTTGCTCAAGCTCTGAAGTATAGCCATCAAGCCGAATCAACTTCTGAGAGATGGATACTTGACATGTATATCTTTCTGATTTCGAGATGTAGCTCCACTGTGTATTGTTCGCGGCTACTCTTTATAGTTATTTGACATGGATCTACAGTGTATTTGATTGGTAGCCATGGTTCTATTTTATCCCGAGCATGGGTATGCCCACCTCGGGGAGACATTTGTTATTTTTCAGACGGCACCTCCTGATTCTTGATTCTTGGGCTCACTCGTTCAGCATATCATTACAGATTGGTAAAAGATTGGTAATGTATTTCGGCCATCAGATGCTCTTCTAACCTCACACATTAGGGGGCATCTGTTATAACCCTAAATTTCACCATACATGCTTACCTGGCATCAGGCCAACTCATATCCCTTCATTGCCAAAACATCTGCTGAGAAACCTCTTTGAAAATCCTTTTGGGCTAAGTCACACGCACCCTAACCCACTACTGCATGCGTTTGAACGTTGGCAGGCCTACTACAGCCCGTGTTTACCTAACAAAGCACAAAAATAGGAAAGTTGTCGACGGGACAAAAAGCTATGGGTCGGTTAACTGAAACTCCCATCCATGCATGGCCGAGAGTTCATCCAAAGCCCTAGCTCCTTCTAGCCTATAAAAGAAGGGGTAGGGGTACTATTTGGAGAAGGAAAATTATAGCGAAGAAACTCTGCCCATTTGCCAAATCCATTTGTCCCAACCCTTTAGCCTTTCCTCAAGCCTAAGGAGAATTAACGCAAAGCAGTTGGAGGATAAAGAAGAGGAGGAGCCCAGGATCAGGATCAAGGAGCAGTGGTCGGTCTCGACTTTGATTGTAAGTTGATTCATTTTGAAAATAATAAAAGAATACTTTTCCCATCCCAATGCATGAGTTATTTATGATTTGTGCAATTTATACTTAATTTCTAACCCTCGAGTAGAAAGATAGCATGCATGTGTAGTGTTTTGTCTTGATTGCAGGTTAACTTTGGAAGGAGCAGCGCAAGTAAGTGGGCAAAGCGCAACGGAGGATCTACACCAAACATCAGTAAAAAGGTTAGTAGTTCCTTTCCGTGCATGTGTCTTGAAAGAGGGGTTTAAGTTTTGGGGTGGTAGGTTAAAAGGTCATTTCTTTAAGGTCAAAATCTACATGCAAATCTGACCCTAGTTTGCTAGTCCGTAGGGTATTATTTCCCAACAACAAATATCCACTTCACTCTCTTCTTCTTCTGAGTTTGTCTGACATGATGAACATATTTCTTATTGTTCTATACCTGCATATTCTTTGGCATTTTCTGACTCTGTGATGGGAGAAAAATATATATTATGTAGCTTGTCCCAAAGTTATTTAGTTCATGAGCATTTACCCACTTTTTCCTTTGTTGAATCACATAGTCCTTCCATGATGAAATCCATTTCTATTTTTTTATTCTTATTCGATTCCTTCTTATCTACAGTCTTAGGTTTCCTTGTAGCATTGTATCCTCTCACAACTGATTTCCAAATATCATATCCATGTTCCTTTAAAAATACTTTCATCCTTTTTCTCCATATCTCATACTCTAGAATACTCTCACTATCAAACATTGGTACTCCATTCTCAGTTTATTCCATGATCTCCTTCCATTGGTTAAACTATTTCTTGAAGGAACCAACTCTGAAACCAATTGTTGGATTACTGAGAGTGGGGTTGAATCAATAATGAACAATTTATACTTATTTTAACCACAATGTATATTTCTTTAACTTATTCAACAATATTCATGTTTTCATCATCAATATATTATTGCATAATAAACATTAGCATCCATCAATTCATAATAAACAATAATAAACAAATCCACACAATATGCAGTACACCAATATTTACGTGGAAACCCAATGCTGGAGAAAACCATAGAATGCTTTTATTATATGTCAAATAATTGCATTCAAGGAAGCATCGACTTCCAATTCTCCATCTCCAACTAGAACGAGGCTCCAACCCCCTCGTTTCTCAAGCCCCAACCTGAAGGAAGCTCCAACTCCCTAATTCTCTAGCTCCAACCCAAATGAGGCTCCAACCCCCTAAGTTCTCGGGCTCCAACCTAAAGGAAGCTCCAACTCCCTAATTCTCCGACACCAACCAGAAGTTGTCTACAACCACCTATCCTTGCCCCGTCCAACTGCCTTGAAATTTAAATGCCAAATGTAGACAAATTGTCACTTTCACTGAATAAACTCTGTCACTATCACAAATAGCCACTAAAAACATATCACAACCTGTACCAATCTTCTTCAAATACTTTCTACATATATGCAACTTGTCTGTGCTGCAACACGCAGATGTTCACATCTCTCTTTACTACAACTTGCGTATTTTCGTGCCTCTCTTATTTTCAACTCGTGGACTACTACAAAACTCTCCCGGTTTTATTGTCACTGTATTTGTTTCTGTCAAACTATCACTGTAAAACTTGTCATATCAAACTGTACCAACAACATGTAACAACCTATACCAAACAACTTGTACTAACAATCTGTAACAATAATCTCATCAACCAAACTAGATCTAATCACCAAGACCAATAACCAAAACAAATCTTAAACATATGCACAATATCATCAAGATTTGAATCAAATAAAACCACTCATAACAACTCAAAACCATCACCCACACATGCCTCTACCAAGTATGTACTAATCACAACCAAGTACCAACCTATACCACACAAAGTGCATCGACCATGCACAAAAGACATACTCCAAGCTAACCAACAAAGGGCCTCTAGAAATACATCATATTATCCATAAATTGAATACCTTAAACCCTTACATCAAACCATGTACCAAAACCTCACCATTATGTAGCCTTAAATATGTACCACTCATAAGACAATCATATACCAAATCCACTAAAAAACGCTTCTCATGGTGCACCAAAATATATTCCAATAAAACCAAGCTAAGTGCTCTAGCAATGTGCCTCAACAAATCTACCTCAAATCATACTCTACAACATATACCATACATCCAAGAGGGAATATACCAAACCTCACAAAGTCATGCCTCAAGCATGCTCCACAAAACCACTAAGATACAATATCAAATCATAATCACGAACATACCTTTAACTCTGTAGTAACCCAATTGTATCTAATCTCTGAAAAACATACATGCAGTCTCTCCTCAGATCCTACAACCTAGAACAAGCATATTTTATTTTCCCTTTCTACATATTCGCACTTTCCCTTTCTACATATCACAGGTATCCACGCTTCTTTGTGCCTGTGAAACTCACAGATAACTTCAAAAACTTTGGAATAGTCAAAGTCTCTGTAGCTTAGAAACTTGGGTTGCTTCAAACCTTTGCTACCTCAGACTTGTCACTTCAGATTTGTCAATTGTATGTGCCCATAACACTTTACAATATAGATATTCAATGTGCTCAATAGGTGTTCATTAGGTGCTCATTAGGTGTTAGTGGGAGTCCTTTGATCTCTTATTTATACTTCCCAACAGACTTTCTTTAGGGGCTACCTTGTAACCATTTTACCCATTTTCCATCTTCTAGGGATAACCCACTTTCTTGTTACAACTAAATTTTCTTAATTAGTAAAATAATAACTTATTTATTGCAACCAATTTAACACATAATTAATTTCTTGTTATAACCACTTTTTTTTTAATTATTTTCTTTTTTCAACCACTTTGACTAGGAATCTTCTTAATGACTTTCTAGAAGCTTCTATAATACTCTTGAGGGTCCTCCAACTTCACAAGGCCATATATCACTAACCGTGAGGAACCACGTGGTGTTCCACATATCACCAGAAATGGAGTGATGTGTATTATGCATATATGATAGTATTTCTTGCAAATTCACTAACCTTCAAGTCTTTTTTCATCAACCAAACTCGAGTTCTTTAACCACACCTCTGGGGCTACCAAAATTTTCTATCGGACTTGCTTCAAGGGTTGACATCAATATCTAAGGTTTGACATCAATCAATAATACCAATCTACAAAATTTGACATCAATGAAAACCATATATCCAAACCAATAGTCCAATAGTTCCAAGAAGGCAAGTGATTCATTGGTGTCCATTCTTCATCTTCTATTATTCCTTTTATTCTTCCAGTATTAATGTATGAATTTAAATGTGTGAAGCCAAAAATTAGTTAGAGCTAGGAACTTCTATGCTTTTTGTTGAAAGGTTGATGATGGGAAACATCAAGTGGAACTACACCACTGACCATGTTTATCTTAAGTTTCATGGGAGGTTTTGATGATGGGAATATTTCATCATCTCACTTGAGGTCACCAATGTGATGAATTGTCATCAATTGTCTCTTCAATTTGAATATATTTGATAAAATGTTAACCATTATGTTTTTTATGACTGTACATGTATATGAAGTTATCGTTGTAGGTTGTTAAGGTTACCAATTTGTAATGGTTATAAAGGCCAAAGGAAAAACAAAGGAACTAAAATAAGGAAATCAAATGTAATTGAAGGCTTGCTAACCTCATCCTATACTGTGAATTCTTATTAAAATTTGCATAAATAGTGGGGGTTTACAAACCTTGTAGCTAGTATTAAGGTATGCATTAGAGTAATAAATATGTTTTGATCATATTTTTTGGATGCAAGATCGAAAAGTCCCCAGGAATTCAATGGGATCCTCATTAAATAAAAATTTGAAGGCAGATTAAAATGACTCCATGTGACATCTGTGTGATCTGCAAACATACACAGCAGATGTAATGAACATAGTCAATACAGATTTCTTGGTGTATGGAAAATGACAATTGTAAAGAATAGGAAGGAAATGCTCTTGATTATAGCAAGAGAGGAAGACCTGGAACTAAAAGAAAAATGATGTATCATGTAATATTCTAGAAATTTTGTGCAAGGGTTCAATGAAACATATCATGGTTAATGATGAGTCTTCCAAGTATGTGTATATGCAATGAATTATCCACTCATGTGTTTAAAACATGTCACACCTTTCATATGATATATTGGAAATCTGTTACACAATAAAATATTTGACTCTAAGTTGAATTTCATTTCATTTCTACACATGCGCTATAGGAAAATTGTTAGCTACAAAGAGTAATTGATTCTGGATTATTTTGCTTGATTTATTTTTGAAGTTATATGGTGAGTATGGAGACAATATTTGGGCACAAGATTTCTCACAATAGTTAGGGTGTTTCATTTTACAGTAACCATCCTTATTAACTTTTTAAATAAAACACCATCATGTTTCTTTTGCAAGTTCTTTTTCATATAGCTTAGTTTTCATCTTATCATTGGGCTAACCTAATTGCATTATGTAATTCTTAGTATACTAGAAATGAATATATCACGAATGATAGATTCATTCCATTTGAGATGACTGAAAGATGAAAGTGATTGAGTTATTAGTATGAAGTATATTCTGAGGTCACCCCATGAATTGTTGTAAATATTATAGTAAGAAGATTATATGCATGAATACTCACATTTGTTTGGTTGATTGAAAGTTCAGTTTGCAAGTAGAAGGGTCTTGGATATGGCAATGATTATAATCCATAATAAAGACTATGTGTTACCACATGCAAGATCCAAATGTTATGAGAAGAATCTCATACTTATGAAATTTGTTCTCTATATGTGATAAGTTTGAAAATAAAGTTTTATGATTGAAGTTATTATTATGATATATCATGATAACTGTATGCATATGATACGGGTTAGATGATGGGTCTATCTATGAATGACAGATGATGGTTTTTGAGGTAGAAAGCATGAATAAAAGGCTAATGTTGCGACACCAAATCCCTATGATATTCCATGATCACCATTGATATTTTCTATGCTATGGTAGAGCTAGCCAAGGGATGCCCTAGTCGTAAGACTCTATAAGTATTAGTACTTTTCTATTTTGAGGAAGCCTTGGAAAATGATGGATCACCCAAGGGACTATGTAATAGGGAAGGGGATTCCTGATCCTGGAGGGTAAGAGACTTCAAAGAAAAGAAAGCTTGAATGAATAACATGCTAACTAGGATAATGAGTGAATTGGGTGTGTCTAAGGAAATAATGAGTTGGGTTCTATCTGTGGCATCCATATGGATTAGATACATATTCAGATAAGTATTGATATTTATCTTGTAGTATGAATATATATTCTTTAGTTATGAACTAAATATTGACATATTCGAAATTCATGTTGATAAAATACTTAATGATTAGAAATGTTTATATTATGCATGCT
This sequence comes from Picea engelmannii, assembly GCA_009831015.1. Taxonomy (NCBI): domain Eukaryota; kingdom Viridiplantae; phylum Streptophyta; class Pinopsida; order Pinales; family Pinaceae; genus Picea; species Picea engelmannii. The sequence continues at coordinate 529,675 of ML777974.1, forward strand.
TACATTGATGACTGATGTATGCATATGCCAAAATGCTAAATTTTGGAGGTGTACTAAGACAATGAAGAATATGGCATTGCAAGTATAGCTAAAGAATGAGGACATGACATTGTTGCAATAATAAGAACACTGAGGATGGTGTTATTGTAAGGGGGAGGGAATGTAACATCCCAAATTTTAATCTTGGAATTATTTGTAATTAAATGCTTAAATAATTTTCATGGTTGTTTTATAATGCTTCTACATTAACTCCATGGTTCAGATAAACCATGGTATGGTGAATATTGTATGTATTTTTGTATTATAGTTAATTAAGAGGAAGATCGTGATCAATTGATCTTGAGTGCTTATAGGGGATATGATACCACAAGAGGGGAAAGGTGAGGAGGTCTAAGGAAACTTTATGCCTAAATCACCTACCTTATGCTATTTTGAACCCTCACTCATTTTAAAATTTGAAATTCAAAGAAAAAATGAGTTAAGAGGAGTGAAGGAAACTAACTCCTCAATCTAAGATGCAACTCCTAAATTTTAGCAAACTGTCTCCCATGTATTCTTGGAACTAGGAGGAGAAGTTGAGTTTGATCTCTCTGTCCATTATGCATGAGGAAAATTCTAATGGGAAGAGAAAGTAATCTAGAAAAAGTGATAGAGGAGAGTTTGGGAAGGTTAGACATGGGAGGAAGAGAGCCAAACCCATCATAGACCAACCAACCATGAATGGAAGCTTGTAGCTTGGAGAAAGAATCCAAGAACACATAGAAAACTCTCTTGAAATTGAAATAACATCTGGACCTTCTATGCACACAATGAGTAACATGAGTGTGAGTGATTTCTAAGGTATTGAACAATAGAGAAGGAAATACTCATTGTGTTATGTGGGAAGGTATGTGGATGCCATAGGACTAAACTGTATTCAAGAGATCTACAGAGGAAAACATTGATTAGAATCCAAAATTCAAAATCAATTATCCCTTCTTCTCACTGGTGGTATAATGGCCTGGATAGGGGGGTGGTGTCTGCTATGGATTTTCCTATGGTGGGGTGGAAACAACTTTCACAACTAGTGGTTGGTCTGCAAGTTTTCATAAGATAAGTTGTAATCTCTGTATTTCTATTTTTGTTTCCTAAAAATTCCTATTTCTACAATTAGTTAATTGATGGTTAGTAATGTGCATGAATATATATATATATATATATATATATATATATATATATATAAAGGGAATCTTGAAAAATCACCTGTTATGAAGTGGTTAATAAAATTTGAATACAAACATGGTCGAAGTAGTACAAATTCATGTTTTCAAGTTTTGTTGAATATATAATCAACTAGGACAATCCCTTCCAATACAAAATTCACTGTGATAAACCCATAAACCCAGAGGGTTCAACTCATTGGTATTTTGGAGGAATTCAGATGTGATCGAAAGGTTTTTCCCAATATAAAACATGAGAGTTCAATATACCCTCAATGAAACTTGGACTCTTACATGTTCTATGAAAAGTTCTCAGTTATGTTTTGAGTCTGTATCTGGGTTAGGAGGAAAAGGATCCTGCAATAAGGGAGTCATTGATGTATTGATGTTATATTTTTTATTGTTTTGTGAATTACTCGGTATTCGGTACATAAATTTGTCTACTGTATTTCTGAATATTTTACTAAATGCATTAATTCTTATTGTAATATTCTGGTTGCTCAATTTTATGTTAGAAAACAAAGTATGGATTCAAAACTTGTAGGCCATAGAACCCCATAGGTTAACCTTTGCATTGTTTTGCATTCAAGTGAACTTGTGGTAGTCCTCAGTTAATTCTCAAAATAAATGTTCAAGTAGGGTGAAGGACTTACACATTAATCTCCTTTGTTAGTATTTAGTATATTTCCATTCGTATTTATTTTTCTTTGTTTGTGTTAACCGTTGGAAGACTCAGAGAGGAAAGGGTTTCTAGATTTTTGGTTCTGGAGCCCTCACATTGAATTAGATATCATCAGATCAGCTCACTTCTATATTTTGAATTCATATAATTTTTTCTATTCTGTGACTACTGTCTACACCACTTCTCATGAAAACTTATTTTTTCTCTCTTGAAAGTTGTATTTTCTGTGGGATTATGAGAATATGTGAAGGCTAGCTTTAGCAGTGTAGATTCACCCAGTACTATAAAGAAAGGTATAGAAAGTTTAAATATGGTTATGTTCATGGTCTCTTATTTGATAAGAACTCGATTCAACTATAGTATTGTTCTCGTAGTATACATATCACTTTGGTATTTTGAGTATAGTTAGTACTGTGACATGTTTATGACAATGTTCTATCCACTATCCTGTGAATTTGATCAATGCTTTCCCACTGCATCATATTACCAATTTATTTTGTACATTTATATTTTGTGATTTCCGTGCTCTTTTATGGATTGGATTTAATTAATTTCTTGAACATGGATATAAATTTGCAGGGTTAGATATTAAAAGTATTAAAATTGAAACTATGGAGGTTCAAAGGGATTTGAAAATCACATCTGCTTCTAAGTTACCACCAGATCACTTCCACTTTGTGCATGCTAATATTAGTGATCTAGGAAAAACCAAGCTTGTTGTCAAAGAAGTTGTAGAATTGTTTAGTTGTTGTATCCACGTATCCATCTCTTTCTTTTTTACTCAGGATTTAAGTCCTAAAGATGGGTCCTGATATGGATTCGAAAGTTAATTTACCATGGTCTCTCTAAATGTAGAAATTTCGATACAAATTAATGTATTCCTGCGATTCTCCTTATCTAACAAGTTCCGCTATTGTTAAATACATAATCGCTTCTACTATTACTTTTGCGGAAGCAATTTAAACCACGATCACAACCACAATGCACAAAGTGAAATATCAATAACACACAACACAAAAGTTTTACTGGGAAAACGTAAAGCTAAAAACCCCACTATCATATATTATGTATATCATGAATCATGAAACAATCTCATACAAAACTCTAATCCAAGAGCTCTCAGTACAATACAATCGTCTCACACTGTCATACACAAATTAGCAAATACATGCACCAATTCCTATGTCCAGACAGCCTGCCTCCTCTGCACAATCTCTGCAATCTGAATTCTCACAATGAATCGAATGAATTGAATACAATTTCCTCGTTTTCACATGCTCATAAGCATATCCACTGCATGTGTGAACAAATCACAATTGATAGCCAATTGTCCTTTTCACCTGTTATCTCAACTGGATCTCCAATGGAACTAACATGCATGTAGTTAACCGTGGTGAATCTTCAGTTGCATGTGAGTTCACTGATTAACTGAACTCTCACTAGTGCATGTATAGTTACAACTAGTACAACTGATATTAACTCACTTAACTACACTTATAATTCTATTACAATTCCAAATCACTCAGTTATGAATGAGATAATAGATTAATATTTATTGTCTAATTTAATTAAGGGAAAAGTAAATTAGACACAT
>ML777974.1:553294-568100 GCA_009831015.1 Picea engelmannii
TATGATTCCACAAAGGGAAGAATTATTCATGGGTATTAATCCAAACCCACATTCCTGAATTTTATTATCAATTTTAGGTGAACCTTATATTTGTTGTTGAGTGTTCCCAAAGCCAATCATTGAAGTCATGTAAGAGGTTGGGTGAGGAAGTCATCTCACTCAGTTATGACAACATGGGTTGAGTAGAGTCATCGGTTTTTGGGAGGAGTGAGATTCAAGCAAACAAGGGAGAATAAGGGTAGAAGGAGAGGAGTTGAGTGCTAGGAAGAGTACCATCCATGTTGTTCTTAAGGTAGCCATTATTGGGTTGTGTTTATGTTGGAAATGTAGCTCGTGTGCTTGTAAAAACATGTTGTACACATGTAGTGCATTTTTATATTGAGGACATAGCTCAAGAGCCTTGTGAATGTTGGTGTTATCACTCCTAGAGAAGATTAGAGTTATTGTAAGTCCCTAGATGTGATATTCTTGGCCAATCGAGTTCACTAGAAGCCCTGATAAATGAATGGTACATTTCGATGGACTAAGAGAAGATAAGGGGTTAAATTCCTTGGGTTGTGTAGGTTGTGGGGAAGAGAGCTTGTGGCTTGGGAAATGTTGTTGGAGTAGAAACTGGGTTTTGATCTACTGAATGTGGACAGTGGACAACCAAAAAGGGTTGGATCTCCTTGTGGACACATAGCCTTATCTCAGGGGTGGCTTGTTGTTGAGATAAAATGAGAAACAAGCCTATGGCTAGGAATAATGTCCTTTTTATTCATCCAATTGGTGATTTTTATAAACAAATAAGTTTTTGTTGATTTTTTAGGATTATTCCACTATGTAAATGTTAATTTGAATGATTTTATGTTTTTTGGGTGTGAAATGCATTCATGGTTTTTACTCTGTTGTTAGTTGCATGATTAAATCAACATATTGTTTTGCTGTAGTTTTATGGGCCTACTTCCCCTTGGTTCATTTCATATGTATGGGGTGTTTTAATTTTCATTTTAGCAGGTGGGTACGTTACACAATCAATGAGTTTCCATTAATAATGAAAATACCAAGTTGGAAAGAAATTTAATTTCAACTTGGTAAGCTACCTTAGGCCATAATAAGTTTATTGTTGCAAAATATTTTTCTAAGAAAAGAATCATTTCTAAGTTTCTCTCCTTGAGAATACATTTAAAATGATACTCGGAGTAGTATAACAAATATCAAGAACTAAATATAATGGTGGAAAGTTCAAGTGAAGACATCATATCATGTGTGTATATGGTCAATGTTTGCTTCACCAATATAGATGAGATATCACTGATATCCTAAGTCCCATAGGCATTGGTGATATGAATTAGGTGAAAAATGATTATATATCCTTGTGGAGAAAAATGGCCACCTTGAACAAGTTGTGCAGTATTATGAAGGCATCGTGTTTATAGGTTAATAATTTTATTGGTTGTTTTGAAGAAATGACTAAGCTAGGTTTACCCTCACCATGGAATAAACAAGGTGTATTGATCCTATTAAAAGAACATACATCCAATATGAAACAAAGGAGATTAGTCGTTAAAGAGATTGAGGCTTTGAAAGTACCTACCATAGCTCAGGAGGTTTTAGGTATGTTAGAACCTTGTATATCAATATTGTCCTAAAATGGAGAATATGTTGAAGTTGGTACCTCAATTCAAAGAGGATTTCCAATCAGGCGGGTTCACATAATAGATGGGGCTTTTCTTCCTCTCATGAATATTAAGCATTAATTTACCTCAACTACTATTAAAACAATCATGTCAGAGGATAAGTTAGAGATGAGCCTACTACAAATGAGTCGTCTAATAAAGATATGGAAGTTGATATATATGGATACAAAATAAAAATTAAAGAGATAATCTAGACATGCATTTTATAGAAGTAAGAGATATAAGCATATCAGTTCAAGCCATGATAATAGATTAGAGTCATGGAAGATGTTGTTGTACTATGTTGTTATTGATGTCAAAGGATTGATGTCAAAGGGTTGATGTCAAGTATTGTCATAGTGATGTGTTTTTATTATTGATATATTGATTATTGGTTATATGGTCATTGATGTAATTGTTGTCAAAGGGTTGATGTCAAATGGTGTCATAATGATGTGTTGATATTAAAGGGATTTATATCATTGATTCCATGTCATGGTTGATATGAAGAACCAAATGGATAAACTCCAAAGTGGTCCCCTTATGGTGAAATCCCTCACGGGAAGACGCTCTTGGATAAAGTTCTCAAAGTGGTCCCCTTGTGGTGAAAGACCTCACAGGAAGAATATTTGCGAAGTTCGAATGGTTAGGTGGTTGAGTAGCCTAGTATTTTGGTTAGGGAACCCAAGTTTGATTAATGAATAATGTAATGAAGATCAGTGAATTTGCAGGAGAAACTATTCCATATGGATAGTATATGTCATGTCATTTTCGGTGATATGTGGAATGTCACATAACTCCTCACGGTTGGAGAGTTATGTCCATGTGAAGTTGGAGAACCCTCATGAGTTATCTAGAAGCCCCTAGAAGATCAAAGAAGCCAAATTATTCTAGATGCTCCTAGAAGAAGTTGACCAATCAAAGTGGTTAGTCGTGGGTTAAGTAGTTCCAACAAGAAAACAATTAAAAATAAATTAGTTGCAACTAGAAGTGGAGATTTTACTATTTGTGGATAAAGTGGTTAAGTGGATAAGTGGAAAAAGTTGGTTAAGTGGACAAAGTGGATAAGTGGACAAAGTGGTTAAGTGGATACTTCTAGAGGAAGCTACTTGGAGAGTATAAATAAGAGAGAAAGGGTCTCCCATTAGTATTCTATTAAGAATATTGAATATCTACAAGTGACTGAGGTAACCAAAGGACATATAAGGATAATTTCAGAGGGAAGGTGAAGTAAAGAAGGCTGAAATTCAAGGGAGGATAAAGTCTTTTGATGATGCTTTCTAAGGTATCATATTTACAAGTCATATCACCATTTTCACGATAAATTGTTTTCTAGAATGATTCAGATAGTGAAATATGGAGGTTGTTGAGAAACCATATCCAAGTAACTTTTATAACAATTTCATCTTGTGGGGCGTTGTACTTTGGGAGTTACACTCTATGGAAGATAGGGTTTATGGCTAGTATGAAACTAGTCTAAAACAGGTGTTCCAGGTAACAATGTCATAACTTCTTCATAATAGATCCAAATTTAGTAAGACCAAATGAATTGGTTATAGCACAATATTTAGTATGTTTTTTACCATTTTTAGATCCATACAGAAAATATTACGTGTGTGACATGCTCTACAAGTTCTCTCTCTAGAATAATCCAGAATTCATCAAGGTCTCCCTTTTTTTCTATAACTCCTTTTCTGGCAAGTTCTAAGTAGTGAAACTTGGAGGAATTGCAAATAAGACACTGAAGAACATTTTGTACCATTTTCATACCTTTATTCATTATAGTTATATAGTTATGATTGTTTCAATTTAGGGTTGTTGACTAATCCAAAATTATTCATGTGAGACTAAAGTAAATTTTGATGAAAATGATAGTCTCTTGTTGTTGAAGTTAACGAAGGTTTGTAGGTATGTGATCACATACACCAGGTTTATTACAGAGTTACGGATCATATTTGGATGATGATATTGATGAGACAGGTTGAGGTGATAGGTTGTTGTGATAGGTTGTGCATAGTTGATGCACTTGTGTTGGTATAGACTATTGGTACAGTTTGGCAGATTGATTTCTATCTACAAGTTGGGTCTTGTACTTGAGGGTTAGATTCCTCACATATCGTTTGGTGTTGAGATATGAAAGCTAGGTCTTGCATTGAGATTTGGTGCTCTCTTGGATTTGGTGCTCTATTTCAGTTTGTGTTGATAAAACCCAAGGATTGTATTCTGTAATACAAAAGAAACGTATACATATATATGGTGTTCCTTGTGTTCTTTATTGTGATGGTGGATAGTTATTTATTGTTAATGTATGTCATTGAGATATATTTACATGTGAGAAACTAAGTATGAATGGAAGTAATAAGTAATGATGTTGTGAATGGTGATTTCTAGCTAAAGTTTTGTGAGAAGTGTAAAATCTCCCTCACACTGATTCACCCCCCCCCCTCTCAGTGTGATCAGTGTGTCCAAAAGATGCAAAAGGATCCTTTAATCATGAGAGAGAGGACAAAGTCTAAAAAATTAGCTTCAGTAATGTAGAGACCTGATCTAATGGACACAATATTATAGTGGAACCAGCAAAATTGGTAGAGACTATGAAAAGCTTGAGAATGGAAGCGCAGAGTTACAAAGAAAATAATGAGAAGATGATGAGACAATAGAAACAAATTAATACTTAGATGATGAAAATCCTAAATCAGTTGTAGATACAAGTGGATAATGTATCAAGTCCAAGACATGATGAAAGAGGCAGACAACAGGAAAGGATATATAACTATAAAATATCTAGTCACTCAAGAAGTGCTAATAGGACTCGAAGACATCAGTCATTTGTTCACTCAACTAGAAAATTGTATGCATTTGAAGAGTCAAGGAGAAACCTAGAAGTGTCTCATGTTAGGAATCAAAGAAGAAGACATTATTTGGACAGTTTGCAAGGAGAGCTTAGGAAGCTTAAGCCACCATCCTTTGATGGTGAAAGATAAAGGGAAGATGACGTTGAAGCCTGATTCCTTGGGATCAGGAAGTATTTTCAGTTGTACAACTACTCATCCAACCTAGAAGTTAGGATTTCCAGATACCATTTGCATGGAAAAGATGGTATGTGATGGGATCAATTGAAGAAATTTGAAAAAATTAATGGCAATAGGATCACTTGGAAGCAACTCAAGAAATATTTTCAACATGAGTATCTTTCAGAGAAATATTATGACAAGAATATGCAAGAGTTCTTCAAACTCATGTTAGGGAGCATGACCATGGGATAATATGAAAATAAGTTCTTAGTATTGTTGAAGTATGTGGGGTTTATCAAGGATGAGAAGGTGAAGATACAAAGGTTTATGAGTGGACTTACCTCTTTCTATCAAGATAAAATTCAGTATGGTGAACCCAAAACCTTAACAGAGGACATTAGAAGGGATAAGCGCATGTACAAGAAAGGAAAAGGTAGAGAGTATCTTTAGAATTATTGTAAGGATAAGAAGAAGAAGAAATCATATCAGAGAAGGAAGAGATTCAAACCTCCTTTCAATAGAAACAGTCCTAATACAAATCAGTGAGATCTGCCTATTAAGAATGAATCCAAGAGGGAAGACTCCTTGGGAAAAAGGGGAACACCACCAATAAAATGTTGGGTATGTAAATAATATCACATGTATAAGGATTGATCTCACAGAGAAGAAAAGATGAGGAAATTACACAACATCCAAGAAGCTAGTATAGTAGAAGACATGGGAAAAAATATTCTAAGAATATATGCAACCTTGTAAGATCGACAAGAAGAACACCAATCCCATATGATTGATGTGGAAGGTAAAATAATTAATAAACATATTTTTATTTTAATCAATTCAGGAGAAAGCAATAGTTACATTGATCCTGAAATAATGGAGAGATTTCATTTGAAGAAAAGTAAGCTTCAAAAATCATGTTTGGTTCAGCTAGCCACTAGAACCAAAAGAAGGATCATTGAGATTGTCAAAGATTTTCAAATAAATCTCAATGGAGTGCACACCAAGGTTAACCTAAATATCATACCCTTAGGATCCTATGATATATTGATTGGAATGGATTTGTTGGACAAGAATCATGGTGTCCTGGATTTCCACAATAAGAAATTTGCATGTCTTGATGAAGAGGGAAAGTAGAGCAATGTGAAAGGAATTACAAGACACATATCCATTAGAGAGATCTTAGCATTACAATTGAATAGATGTTTTAGGAAAGGATTTCAATTGTATGTAGCTCATGTGGAGGAGCTATAATAGTCTAAAGAGACAAGCCTTGAGTATTTTCTAGTATTGCAAGAGTTTGAGAATGTATTTCAAGAAATATTGGGATCACCACCAAGGAGGGATGTATATTTCTCTATTGATTTAGTACCAGGAGCTACCCCAGTGTCAAAAAATACTTATAGAATAAGTACACTATAATGAAAGGAATTACTAATGTAGCTAGAATAATTGTTGAAGAAAGGGTAGATACACCAGAGTGTTTCACCTTGGGGAACACCAGTACTCTTTATTTAAAATAAGGATGGAACCTTGAAGTTATGTATTGATTTTAGATAGTTAAATAAAGATATTGTGAAGAAAAAGTACCCTCTACCCAGAATTGATCACCTCTTTGATCAACTAATAGGAGCAAAGATATTTTCAAAGATAAACCTAAGATAAATATATCACTAGGTGAGAATCAAGGAAGAATAAATTGGTAAGACAAATTTCAGAACTAGGTATGGGCATTATGAATTTGTAGTGCTTCCATTTGGATTGGCCAATGCAGGTCAGTTGTCTTTATGTAATTAATGAATGGAATATTTAGAAATTATTTGGATAAGTTTGTCATAGTGTTGTTGGATGACACACTTGTTTATTCCAAATCAGAACAAGAACATGAACATAACTTGAGGTTGGTACTACAAGTATTAACGGAACTTCAGCTTTATGAAAATATTAGTAAGTGTTCTTTTTACCAAGAGAAAATCCATTATTTGGGGCACATTATTTCGGAACAATGTATAACAATAGATCTAGTGAATATTGAAGACACTAGGGGATGCTCAACACTGAGGAATGATTTAGAAGCTATATCTTTCATGGGATTAGTCGGATAATACAAGAGATTTATAGAAAGATTCTTTAAAATTGCTCATCCCATCACTTATTTGCAACAGAAGAGAATCAAGTTTGAGTGGATAATAGAATTTGAATAAAACTTTAATTTGTTGACAGAGTTACTTACTAGTGCACCTATTTTGAATATTTCTAACCCCAATGAGGATTTTATGGTATGGACATATGCATGCAAAGAAAGACTTGGTGGTGTCCTCACTCAGAATGGGCATGTCATTAGGAATGAATCTAGAAATACTAAAGAGATTGAGAGGAATTATGCCATGCGTGACTTGAAGCTTGTTTCCATAGTCCAAGAACTGAAAATGTGGGGGCATTACTTAATGGGGATTAAATTTGAGTTGAGAATAGAGCACAATGGTTTAAAATATCTCTTTGAACAACCAATTTTAAATGCCAGGAATACAAGATGGTTGGAATTATTAAGTGAGTATGACATTGACATCAAGCATATCAAAGGAGAAGAAAACATTTTTTTTGATGCACTCAACATAAGAGTACATCTCATGTGTGCCACAACCATTAGTATCCATAGTTCAGATCTAAAGGACATAATTTTAGATGTTGTTGTTACATATCATCATTACCTACATGTAAAAGAAAGCTTACAATAGGAAGATGTACAACAGACATTCAAGGAGTACAAGATGAAGGAAGATGGTATAATTATGCATAAGAATGGAATGTATGTTCTTGATTCCATAGAACTCATGAATCTAGTGCTAAAGGAGATGCATAATGATCCATATGTCAAACATCTCGGTTATTAGAAAGCAATTACAGAATTAAGAATCTAGTACTTTTGTCCATGAATGAAGAAGAATGGCATTGATTACATCACTACATGTATTGAATGTCAGAGAGTGATAGCTGAGCATAGACACCAAGCAAGTTTTTTGTAGCCATTGCCAATTCCAGAGAGTAAATGGGAAGTAGTTACCATTGATTTTATTATTAAGTTTTCCTAGGACAGCAAGGCAACATGATTCCATCATGGTATTGATATATAATTTTACCAAGGTTACTCATTTTGTTACAGTGAATATGAATCATACAATAACTAATATTGTAGAAATTACATGAGGGAAATTGCTAGGTTGCATGGAATACCTAAGAAAATTGTTTCATACAGAGATACAAATTTTACTTCGAACTTTTGGAAAGGATTATTTAAAGGATTTGGTATAAATCTGAAATTTAGTACAACATACCATCTACAATCAAATGGGAAAACAAACAGAGTCAATCAAGTAATTGAAGACATGTTGAGAATGTATGTGATGGATAAGCCATCTAAGTGAGAAAATTACTTGCATTTGGTTGAGTTTTCCTACAATAATGGGTATCAAGATTCATTGAAGATGAGCCCTTATGAATATTTTTTATGGTAGAAAATGCAATACTCTAGTGAGTTGGGACAACCCACCAGACAAAGTAGTACTTGGGACATAATTGCCCATTGAAAGAAACACAAGATAGAGAGAAGAGTTATGTAGATAAGAAAATGAAATCTAGATAATTTTAATTGGGATAACATGTGATTTTGAAAGTAAATCCCAAAAAGAGTTTGTTGAAGTTGGGAAGTTGTACCAAGATAGCAACCAGATTCTATGGTCCATTTGTGATATTGGAAAGAATAGGGCTAGTTGTATATCTTGCATTTCTTACTTCCATGAATGTGCATAATGTGTTTCATGTCTCTTTGTTGAAGAATCATGTGAATGATCCTAACCATGTTATTGATTGGAATTTTATTCAGGTGGAGCCAAAAGGAGACTTCTAGGTCTAGTCAATGCACATATTGGAAAAAAAAAGTCAAAGTGATCTAAAATCGAGTCATAGAACTGGTAAAATTTTAGTGGGACTACTATGGTCCTGAAGATGCTACTTGGGAACATGAAGTTGCTACACAGGAAGGAGTATCCGTGAATTTTTGAAGACCTTTGAAATTTTTTATTTCTCTTTTGTATATGCACTAAGGACAACACCAAAATAAGGGGGAGGAGAATGTCATACCCCTATTTTGAATCCTCAGATTAATAATGTATTTTGTTTATTGATAATAGGTTGGAGTGCCCAAACAATTGAAAAATATGGAGAGCCTATGGAATGTAATAATTTTAATAATAAATACACCATTGGCTACGAGACAGACAAGGAAAAGAGTTATAGGGGGATCATATGATTCCACGAGAGGGGAGGGTTGAAGGTCTAAGATTTTATATTTTTATTATTAATTATTTTATTCACCCATGTTTGTGTTGGGGGGGGGAGGGGGGATGAGGGGTCATGTGAGTCTCTTGGAGGGATCATGATGTACCTTGGGTGTATTTTTTATTTAAACCATGTTTGTGGGATGGTTGGGGGTTACTTGATAGTGGTCACTCCATTGTTTCTTCATTTGGTTGGTTTCATGAATGTTGTTGCTTCATTATTTTGGGTTGTTGGTTAAATTTGGCCACAAGAGTCTTGTTCACCATTACTTTTCTTCTTGCTCATGGAGGATTTGGTTATGGTCAATGGGCAAAAAAAATTTAGAGGTATTGAGACATGGTTGTTGGTTGTGGGAACTATTGGTATTACAGAAAATATTTTATGTTTGTGTGCATGAGAATGTTGACAGTAACTCCAAAACTATCTACAAATGATAATCTTGGAAGTTTCTAGCATTGATATTTACTAACCAATGGCACTGGAGCCCTAGATCGATGTGATCAGCCTAAGGAACTACATGACAGTGAATGGGGGTTCATTCCCTTGGGTTGTGCAAGCTTATTGAAAAGAGAGATAGTAAATTGGGATTATTGTATGGTTGAGAAAATGTGAGATTTTATTACCCAAAATGGTTTGGGAAAACTAGAATCGACCTAGGACTCATCCTTTTAATTCATGGCCCTAAATCAGGGATGGCCTACTATTGAGATCTAGAAAAATAGCGTCTAAGGTTGGGTGGAACGCCTGACGTCTGTAGCTGGTTGGTAAAATTATTTTAAAAGATAAGTCTCTCTATGTTGCTTTGTGATTTATTCCATTGTGTACTTTATTTATCTCTGTGATATTTTTAAGACGTACTAGCTCTTATTATTTATTGTTCATGGTCATTTATGATTTATTTATCAATCATGCATGTTTATTTATATTGCATTTACATTATTATGCTCATTATTTTCGTAAGAAAGGTATCCGGTTTTCAAACTTGCCTCAAGAAGGCGAGTGTTTGAGGAACTCGGGTAGTGGGTGTTGTTACAACAAATTTTACCTCACCCCATGCAACTTGCTTGGATGGCATTTCCTTTTCCCTATGCAGAATTGAAGTTCCCTTTTATATATTCCAAATCTAAAAAAGCACAGTTTCCCACATATATGTGCCCTATCAGTTAGACAACAAGATTATACGCAGGTTGCTCCACTACATCCCACGTACATCGAGTTTGGTGCTCAAAATTAAAAATTGTGTTAGGCTTCCATGCCATGTCACGAGATCCGTAATCCTTGACCTTCCATATACTGGAAATGCTTTGGCTTAGCTCTTCAGTTCCATTTGAAGGATATCAATTGAGACATATCCAAGCCTTCGAAATAGAGAATTCAAATTTGAGAGAAAAGACACTCTGGAGAAATTTCACTTCATATTGAGTCTGGATACTTTTATCCTTGAAATCCAAAACCCCTTGTTCATCCCCCAAGATCTTACTTATTTTTTATGGAAAACCTCATTGTATCCTTTATATGAGATTTCCTTTGGTGGAGGATTGAAGTGGTAGAGGCCTAGCTGGAGGGAATTAGTTTCTCGGTTCTGATTTTTGTTGTTACACAAGTTTGTCACCTATATACTTCTGATGATTATTTTAATAGAAATATTATTTTCTCGTACAATTGATATCTTCTGAATACTTGAATTATTATTCCATGGGTGTATTTGTCATGAATGTTAATGGATTATGATAATCTATATGGTAACATTATATATTATCACCATATGCTTGTGTATCTTGGTTTTTGAGGACAAGTTGCAGGTATAAATCTTTGAGTTGTGTGCTCAACGGTGGTCTTCATCAAACGTCCAGAAGAGGTAGGCTCTTGGCCTTGTCTTGTTAGAATTTCATTTATATAGCATACTTGGGATTAGAGTTTATTTCTATGTGTCATTATGTCTGTTGTGGTTTACCCCGTGCCAGAGAGATATTTTCCTTGTAACAGAATTGGCAACCATACTGGGGATTTATCTTCTTTTTTTGGGTCTGGAGTGTGTTCTCCTTGTTTTTCTCTTTGTTAGCCTGAGTTTCCTTGTCGCATGACTGCTTGACAGCCTATTTTTACTTTGCATCTAATTTTTTTGGCTTAACCCTTGCCCTAGCAGTGTTTTACTATATATACGTGGTTTTTCCCTTGACAAACGCATACATACGCGAGCTTCCCTCCTGTAGGGAATGTACATATGCGAGTTTTTCTCAAATAGTCACGTACATCAACTCTTTAGGCTTAATGGTTGATTTTGGTGTTAGTTGGGTGAGTTTGGTTGGTTGTTGAGTCTTCTTGGGTCTCTGTCCTGACTGTTAAGTGCTTATAGAGTGGTAGGAAACCTTCTTATTGTTGAATTTTCAGGCGGTATTCTTTCTTATCATATTTTTTATTGGTTGTCCTTGAACATTGGTCTGAGTGTTTGCTTCTTGGTATCTTGCTCGGCTTGTCTCTTTTTTCTTGCAGTAGCATCTATATGTGAAGTTATTGTTCAGTCCTTTCATTTTGTTTTTCGTTATATCGAAAATACAAAAACGTTTTTTCATGTCACATTATGGAATTTTCTCTTTTTATTACTTTACATTGATTTTGACACATGTGGAGAGATTGCATTTCAATGAAATTGTAGAGATTGCATTGAAAAGTTGCATTTAGAAGCATACCATCTCTTTTGAATTCAAGATTAGTACTTAGTAGTGTTTTTATATTCACTTATTCTATATGTTGAGTCATAATACCATTAGTTTCATGACCACACCTCTTGAGTAAACAGAAGCCATTAAAAGTAACAATGATTAGTTAAAATTGATTAGAAATAATTTATTTCCCAGGGTACACAAACAAGTATAGGACATAGGGCCTTGGAATAGTATTTTTTTAGTAAACTTCTCCAAGGCTATTAAATTAAACATGTGTCTGACAAAGGAGTGGTGACCCATTATGTAATTAGTGAAATTAGGAGGCTCCGCTCACACCAGAGTTAAGTACGAGGTTGCGTGAAGTTGGTTGCAAAGATATCCCTCTAATACCTTCTTAGAGTCAGATATATTTATGTGGTTCTATTCATATTTGGGGGTCTTGCTAGTACCTTTACCTGCGTGAGAGGCAGTGCTTTCAATATTTTGGGCTTTGTTACCCTACCCATATGGTGGATCAGACTTAGGACTGTTCTCCTGTGCATTATTTATATTGTGGTGAGTCTAATTGCTTGACATAGGTAGATACATAGGTTACTTATAGGGGTTATTCTGCAGGTACCCTGAGTAAGAAAAGGGTTGGAGAACACACAAACTTTATGGAGGATTACCTCTCCGGAGGGATCTAACTGACTGCACTATTAAGCCCATGAGGGCCCTTATAACTAATTTTGATACCTCCAATATTTTGAAGGGAGTCTCAGGCCCCTCTTGGGAGACACATACCTACTCTAGTGAGAGAGGCCCCTTTTCAACCACTATATCTTGTTTGTGTGCATTGTCATTTTTTCTTTATTTGGGTGTGTTCTCTGATTATTAGTTGGCCTTATGATTTTGTATTGCATTGTGAGTTTTGAATGCTATAGTTGGTGGAGCCCTTGTGACTCCCTTAGTTAGTGTTACCCATCCCATGGTCTCTTCTCAATCCATGGGAATGAATCTTTTTGTATTTCCTAGTGGTACGCCTAATCATAGTCCTCATCTAATGCCTTGGGCCTCTAATCCTTTCTCTTTTGGTATGCCAGACATGTCTTCACACTTGTCATCCTTCATTTCATCATCTTATGTGAATCCTAGTTTTGGGGCTGGGGGCATGATGCCTCCTTATTCTCCCTTCTCGTTTTGTAGGGTCCATATCCCTACACCATATCCTATGGTAGGATGTTGGAATCCTCCTTCCTATGGAACCAATCCTAGATTTACTTTTCCAGGATCGAGTGCTCAAATGGGATGTTATTCTACTTCTTACATCCCATCCTTCATCCCCTCTTCCTTCACGTCGATTCCGATGAACAAATTTGTTATGGAGAATCCCCCTTTGTCCTTTAATGTTCCATCCGAAGGGATTCAATTTCATAGTATGGGAAACCCCCAGCATGGAGTTCCTTCTTGTGGGGGAAATGTATATCCTCACATGAGTAACCCTTATCATGTCTCATTCTCCTTGCAAGCGGCTTCCTAGGTGATGATGCCCTTAAAACCTTTTATGAATCACATGGAATGAGGATATTATCCTTCCAAACATGTACATGGTGTATACCATAACCCTTCTTGGCTTGCAATCTCTCAAAACCATTACTTCCTAGGACTTTAGTCTCTGATGCTACAACTAGCTGCTGCAAGTCATGCTGGAAGCACAATTCCAATCACTATGATTCATATTGGCATTATATCACCACCTATGCTAGTCATGTTGGAGATAGGTCAACAACCTATGCAAGTCATGTTGAATACTAGAAAATAGTCGTTGCAAGTCATGCTAGGGATAAAAATCTATTCATTGCTAGTCACAATGCACAAACATCCCCAACCTTTGTTAGTCATGTTGGGGATTCATCACCAACCTCTACTAGTCATGTTGGGGATTCATCACCAACCTATGCAAGTCATGTTGGAGATTTTCTACTAGCCTCTACAAGTCATGTTGGGAGCATGTCACCAACCACTGCAAGTCATGTTGGGGGCATTCATATGATTGACAATCCTTGACATATAGGATGTAATCCCAAGTTCCTTTGTAGGATTTGAAAAGGATATCATCTAACTCGTTTGTTCCCTATTATTGCAGTGGTACGAGAAGAGCAGTCCTTGTCTAGTGGCCCTTCAGGTTCTAATTCATCTTTGTTTTTCCAACATTCTAATCATTATTTGGTTGATACAGTGGTCATGTTTATGCAATATTTGATCGACACCCCTCTTCTTTTGAGGGGTGATGTGTCCTTTGACCATGTTTTCTCGCATATTGTTCTATCAGCGCTCGTGTCGATGCAATATTTGGCCAACACCACTCTTGTTGTGGGGAGTGATGTGTCTCTTGAGATTATTGTCTTGCATCCTATTCAACCAAAGGTTGAAGAAGTGGTCATGTTGATGCAATCTTCGGTCGATCCCACTATTCTCTTGGGTGGTGACAAGTCTAAGGAAGTGACATCGTCGATGCAATCTTTGGTCAATCCCACTCTTCTTTTGCTGGGTGATGTGTCTTTAGACCATTTCCTTAGCATTTCCGGTCCTCTACCTTTTGAAAAAGGGATCATTCCACTCTCTTTGAGAATGCTCACTCCAAATCCTAGGATGGTTTCCTTTGATTGGAATGATCTTGCAAAGCCTCGACTTCCTTCTTCTGCACCATTCCAGATAATGGGTGTTCATCGTTGTACTGTAGATGAAGGATCCTCTGTAAGTATTTTATCCTCCTATATATATTTTAATCTTGTACAATATTTACTGCAAACATATATTCAATAAAAGAACAGAAAATATACAATGACAAATACAAACATTACACAGAGATTTTCCCCCTAGAAACCCAAACTGGGAAAACCAACATATTCTATATCCATTCATAGTGATACATTGTTTATAATACAATATACATATAGGATCCAACGACATCCAAAACCCTAACCTAATGACTTGTATTAGTCAACAACCCTAATTCCTTAACCGAAAATAGAAAACTGCTCAACAAGGACACAAAATTCAAGGCAACAAGAAAAATGAGGCAAAAATGTGACACATTTCTTGAGGAAAAACAATTGGGGCCACTACCCTTGAACCCCCATGCGATGGTATT
>ML777974.1:593421-607686 GCA_009831015.1 Picea engelmannii
TAATCAAACTCTTGTAAGGACCAAGCGAAGTCCACATGCAGCAAGGTGACATCTAATTCACTAAAAATTGGCACACTTTCACTCACACACAAAAGTCACTTATCACTCACATAGCTTCTTCTTGAAACGTGGAGGTCAAAGTAGGTTTCCTCCAAAGGGATTCCGAAAATACCCCATATTTTCTTGATGGGACTATCCACTCCCATTTTTAATCAACGAGGTTGGTTTGCACCCCCAACCTCCCAAAACCACTACATCTAAAATATTTCTAAAAACTCACTAAGTTTTCCTCCACGGGAGGTGCCAAAAGACATTTTTTAGTCTAGGTAGGATTTCAGGGATAGGCATCCAAATAACTCCCTGTTATCTGGTTCTCACATTGTCAAAACATAGAGGTTGTCAAATAGGGAACTGAAAATACTCCAAGTCAAGTGTTCCAATCACCATAAGGTAGGGAGATACCTGTGAAGGGTTGAAGTCTGAGGTCTGGTTGTTCTGTGCGTCTCCCCTTGAGGCACCCACCTCTTGGACGGGATCCAGCCTGTGACCCATTTCTTAGGCCGAAAATCTAAATGTCGCACTTTGACCGAGGTACCTAGTGACCAACTTTAGGACATCTACCCAGGTGGAAATTGTGGGCTGCAATTGCACCTTGATTGGATTTTGTGTGGCTATTGGGAAATATCGCCAGCTCTTTCAGGATATGCCCCCTTTACCCCTCATTATAACCAATTATTTCATCCTTCACTAGTTTCTCTTCCGGTGACTTCAAACCCCACTGTTGAGTACTATTGGAAGGTCCAGTGTTATTTGAGAGGAAGGACGTTACATCTTCTAGGACACGAGCATTTTCTTTCTTTTGATTCCCCCACGTGGACAAAACCCACTTACCCACATATATGCTTCTTTCTCATTTTATGTATGATGCACATCTGATTACAGCTTGATTTGGATATATATATATATATTGTGTAAACATTTAGCACAAAGGCTCTTGTTTCTATATTACTCTCACCACTTTTTACACACATTCACACAGCTAGTCTGACATCATAGGGGAACCACAGAACCCTCGTCGTTCACAACGCTTGCTCAACCTCCCTCCTATCTTAGGGGGAGTATCTAGTCATGCTCGCTCATCGACACCTCCTTCACACACTCCTATGAGTGCTACTATCTTAGGATAAGCTTTGCTTGGTTCTACATTACTTGGGTCAACTTCCCAAGGTCATTCGTTCACTCGCTCTCCTTTACACGGAAGTGGGGGACCCACTTCCTCTCACGGAGGGAGAACCAACCCACCTAGCCCCCCTCAAGGGTCAGGCTCACAAAACACTATGGCTGGAGCTAATCCTCCCCCCCCACCACAGATGCCATATTTGGCCTCTCCCAACATACCAGATCTCACTAAAGTCACTAATGATCCTATATTGCATGATCCCACATGGCCTGCAATGCCAACCAAACTACCTTCAGACATATCAAAGTTTGAAGGAAAGGTAGGGGATGACCCTGCCAACCATGTCATGACCTTTCACCTATGGTGCTCCTCCAACAACATTATGGATGATTCCATCATACTGTGATTATTTCAACGCACACTCACTGGCCCATCGACTAAATGGTATGTCGAAGAAAAATCGAGGTCTCACGCAACCTTTGAGTCATTGGCCAAAGAATTCTTGACCTTTTTCCAATTACCCATCCGCCACGACAATGGTCTTAAACTACTATCTAACTTCAAGCAAACCTCAGCCACACACATCGCTGACCACATTCACGGGTGGCATAGGCGACGTAGTTTGTGCAAAGCAGAAACTACCAAGCAACAATGTCTCGACTGGTTTCTTAGATCACTTGTCTCTCTCCTCGGTAAGGATGTAGCTTCCACCTTCCCTCAATCCGAAGAGGAAGCCATCAGTAAGTCCCAACAGTATGACCTCATCTATGCACAGTCAGGGTACTTATACACGGTACTTCCTGATCTTCCAAAACCAGTGCCATTTGGCCAAGACAAACCTAGGATGTCTCACTCAACAAACAGACTAATAGGTGCCACCACACACCATGGTCCACAACCCCAACCACCACTGATGTATGGAACACCTCAATACCCATCGGCATATGGGGGCACTCCTTATTACCCCCCACCCCCTTATCAACAACCATACCCTGTTGCTATACCTCCACCCATCAGTGGACCACCACCGGCACCTCCCATACATCCACCTATTCCCACAAACAGTGGTACTCCCTCAACATAAGCTTATAGTACTAGTGAAATCACTACGCCTTCCTATGTACCTTATGGATCAGTACCACCACAAAATCCATACTTCCCATTTCTTGGTCCTCCACAACCCATGGCTCCCCCACATCCTCATGCGGGGGTAAATTTTGTTCAAACCTCTGCTGCTCAACAATACCAAAGTTTTGAACAGTTGAATACATCCAACCCAACTCATCCATCGAACAATGTCAAGAAGAAAGGATGGAATAGGAATAACAACAACCCAGGTCAAGGCAGGAATCAACCCCCACAGCACCAACCCACTGGGGGCAACCAGAACCAAGGGAACCAAAACCCCCAAGGGGGCAATAATAATAATAAACGCCAAGGGTAAAATAATGTTAAAACTATATTCCCTTGTGCCCTTTGTGGTGAGTTCGTCCATTACACTCATCATTTCCCCCAGATCGTTGATTTCAAACGGTTGAAAGACTCCGGTAGTCTTCCCCATTCTCTTGCACAACCTGCCCCTCAGCAGGCACCACAACAATACATGCAACAACCCCCTCCCGCCATGCTGCAAAATCCTATTCCACATCAAGGTGTGATGAACACCCAATAGGACACACAGCATCCCCCACCTTAGGTGGGACAATACCTCAACCCCAACAATATCGCAGAGCGTACAATTCTCCTCACTAGTGAGGAAGAAATCCTTCTGCAAACGCGTAGTCATCAATATCATGCACCTGCTGAGTCTCCTTCCATCCCTCCAGAAACAAACCTGACACCAACGGGACCCCCATTAGTGATCCCTCGCCCTTCCACTGAACCACCGCTTTGCATTCCTCGCATCCCATTGTGCAGGAATGTCCACAACCCACAGGCTAGGGCAGCTCATAACTATAGTTTGGTAGATGACTTATCACAATCCCCGACTGCCATGTCAGTCTTGGAAGTCCTACAGACTTGTCCTACACAGTGGAAATCATTACTTTCCACCTTGGGGGTAGTCGACCCTGTAGATACCCGACTCATCACCTTTTATCTTGACAACGGAGAACCTCGTCTTCCCGCCTTGATTTCTTTTCAAATACCAGTAAAAATACAGAACATCACAGTTCATCGGTGTATCATCGATGAAGGTGCATCTACATGCATCATGTCCAAAACAGTATGGAAAAAACTTGGTTCCCCGGAACTCATACCCTCTACCATCACATTATGAGCTTATGATGGATGACCATCCTCTCCTGAAGGGCTCTTCCAAAATGTCCCCGTTGAACTCGGGGGCAAGACTATTCTCATCGATATCGAATTTATCGACGCCCCACTCGATTATAATATATTGTTCGGTCGTAGCTACATGTATGCTATGAAGGCAATGGCATCTTCCATCTTTCGGACAATGATGTTCCCCCACAATGGGAAGAACGTGACCATTGACCAAGTCTCACATTATGAGCCTAACCCATCTGCAAACATCGATAACATTCTTCCTCTCATCCACACCAACCAAGACGCATATCCACTTGTTGAGATGGGTCCTGGGATTTTCAAAGATCCATCCTTGTTAGGGACGTACCATGGAGCACCACCACTCCTTCATCCTGCTAATCAAGCATGCGTCATCTCATCTAACGGAACTCACACAGAGGATACCCTTCCTCCTACAGAGGATTTTGTCATATCTAACGTCCCAGTCATCACAGAAACCCCTCCTCAAAACCTCCCTGGACACTAGTCGACCCCACCAGTCCATGATTCCACCTCTCCCCATGGACATAGTCCAGTTTGGGAGATAGTTCCCCAACCCCTCACTCAAATTCCCTTCTTTTACCCTCCACCCGGTATAGAATATTTTCAGGTAGGTGCAACACTCACACTACCTAATATGGTCTTAGCAATCCCAGTTTGGTATTTACACCCACCAGTGATGGTCCCTCGACCATCCCTTCCCCCTCAGGAAGGAATCCCCATGACGATTCCCATCCTTACCCACACCACCCCCCCACTCACTAACCCCCCTGCTGCAGTTGGGGGCAGGAGAAAGAAGAAGGAGACCACCGCTCCACTTCCTCCATGTATCCCACCACCTTGCACACTATGTGAGAAAGAGGGCCACCAAACCAACAATTGTCCATCACTACCTGAATTATGGAATTTGATCCCCCTCAATCAAACTCCCACAACACCCGCCACTACTGCTAATCCTACCACTAACATCCACCCTTCCAGTAGTAAAGGGTTGAGGACCAAATACGCTTGTGCTATATGTTCAGAGTATGGCCATTATACCCATCATTTCCCAACACTGCCACGCTTTTGACAGACATTAGCCGTTGTATGCCAAAACTTCCAGAACAACCCCAACCCTGCTACGTCCTCCTCAACCAATATCACTGACATTCGTTATGTCACTACTTCAGTCAATGAACGTATGAGACTCCCTTGTTGTCTCTGCGATTCATTAGCTCATTTTAAATACCAGTGTCCTATGATCCTCGAATATAGGCAATGTCAATTGGCCCTGCTTCACCGACCCACAGAGGCGATAATTGACATTACCTCATCACTAGAGGATATTCATGTCATTTTTCCCGAGCCTGAGGCACTCCCAATGCCTCCATGAATCTTCAATGACGTCTCTGAGGATTTACCCTGCAACCCCCCCAACTCTCATACTCATCCCCCCCCAGACANCCACCATGGGTACCCCTCAGTACATCAATATATGTTTTATGTCGTGTGAACCCTCCCCATCTCCTAGCTTTGTTCCCCCTGCTTCTTCATCAAGGGGCAACCACACTGTCACCGAGATCACTCCTCACGACCCCTTGTATTCCTGGCATTTCCAATGCAACGAGGAAATACTAGAAGAGCTAAACCACCCGGACTCTCCCTGGGATGCGCTACATCACCGCGCACTCTTCTCTCCACAGGAAGCCCCCATACCCCCTAACCAAAACCCCATTTACGCGATCGAAACCAAATATTTTATCCCATCAGGGCCTACCGATTGGTTCAACAATCCCATTCCTTCCCCTGATGCTTTTGAAGAAGGTAATATGGCCAACAGTTCCCCCACCATCAAAATCGACATTGCCATTAAAAATGGCATCGTCGAAGAAATCACCATTGGAGTTGCTTGCACTCCTCAGGAAATCGCCGCATATAAAGCCCTCTTCCAGGAATATAGGGATATTTTTCCCTGGTCATACACAAAAATACCTAGACTCGATCCCTCTATTGTCGAACATCGCATTGACACCTGGCCCAACATCACACCAGTTCGCCAAAAACAGCGACCGCTACACCCATCCAAATCCGCGGCTATCAAAGCCGAAATTGACAAATTATGTGTTGTCGGGTTTATTTACCCCATCGCTTATACCTCATGGGTTTCCAACCCTATACCCGTTGACAAAAAATAGGGCACTATCCGTGTTTTCACAAACTTTCGCGATCTCAATAACGCATGTCCCAAAGACAACTTTCCAACGCCTTTCATCGATCAAATTATCGACGACTGCGTCGACCACGAGGCTCTCTCCTTTATGGATGGATTCTCTGGCTATAACCAAATTCAAATCCACCCAGCCGATCAGTATAAAACCGCATTCACTACCCTGTGAGGTACTTTTTCATATCGTGTCATGCCTTTCAGCTTAAAAAATACCGGCACAACTTTTCAGCGGATGATGACATACATATTTCACGATCTGGATAATATCATCCTCGCCTACTTGGACGACCTCACAGCTCGATCCAAGAAATTCACCCAGCATCTTGATGATTTATGAATCATCTTTCAACGGTGTCGTCAGTACAACATCCGCTTGA
Organism: Picea engelmannii; assembly: GCA_009831015.1. NCBI lineage: Eukaryota > Viridiplantae > Streptophyta > Pinopsida > Pinales > Pinaceae > Picea > Picea engelmannii. The sequence goes on from ML777974.1 coordinate 599,495, forward strand.
ATCCTCTCAAGTGTGTGTTCTGTGTCACCGCAAGGCGCCTCCTCAGTTTTATTGTTTCCCAAAGAGGTATTACCGTAGACCCCCTCAAATTCCAAGCTATCACCAAAATTCCACCTCCCCGGAATTTATGGCAACTTCAGAGTCTACAGGGCAAAGCTAACTTTCTTATACGCTTTGTCCCAGATTATGCCATACGCGCACATGATTTCCTCCGCTTACTATGTCACGACATCCCTTTTCACTGGGATGACCATGCCCAACAGTCATTTGACAATCTTAAAGCAGTGCTTTCAAACGCACCTTTAATTAGTGCACCTGACTATAATCGCGACTACATCCTCTATGTATCAGCATCAGTTGTATTAGTAGTCGGCGTCCTCATCGAGCTCGGAGATGACAATCATGAACATGTCATTTATTACGTTAGTAAGAACCTCTCAGGACCACTCTTGAAGTATAAACACGAAGAGAAACTTGCTCTTGCAGTTTTCCTCACAGTCCAGAAACTATGCCATTACATTCTACTTCGCACCACAAAGGTCATCGCAGATTCCAACCCTATGCAGTACTTGCTCAGTCGTCGGCAAGTTAACAGTAAATTCGCTTGATGGATCATTATCCTTCAGGAGTATGACCTCGAGTTCTCAACACCTAAGAGTAAGAAGGCCCTCGTTCTCATCGAACTTGTCACGACCCTCCCATCTGACACCACTAGTGCCCCCGTCAACACCGAATTTCCAGACGAACATCTCTTTTACATCAATTCGGATGATCCTTGGTATGGCGACCTCCTCATCTACCTCCGAACTCAAAATTTCGATAACCACCTTTCACGAGATGATCGTCGATGTATTCGTCACCAGGCCCCCCGCTACCTTCTCATCGGAGACATCCTATACCGACGAGGCATCGACACCATTCTTCGTCGATGCCTAACTATTGATGAGGCTAACTGAGTCTTAAACGACTACCATAGTGGTGCATGTGGGGGGCATCTTTCGGGTATATCCACTTCTCAAAATATTATCCAAGCCGGTTACTTTTGGCCTACCTTGTTTCATGATTGCATTCATGCCATGAAACGATGTGAGCAATGTCATCTCTACGCCAACAAAGCCCGAGCTCCCCCCTCTCTTCTTCACCCTGTCATAACCGTCGGCCCTTTTTGTAAATGGGGCATCGACTTTATGACTTGTAATCCCCCCTCCAGCAATGGCCACAAATACATCATTGTTTTCGTTGATTACTTCACCAAATGGGTCGAAGCTATGCCCACTTTCAACAACACCGCTGACACTGCAGCACATTTTTTCTTTAACCACGTCATATCCCACTTTGGAGTACCCCTCTAACTTGTTTTGGATCATGGAAAACACTTCGAGAATGAGATCTTCGTCTAACTCTCATCTCGGTTAGGCTTCTCTCACGAGTTTGCTTCACCATATTACCCTTAGTCTAACGGACAGGTTGAGGCAGTTAACAAAGTCCTCAAAACCATGTTACAGTGCACGGTTAATAAACATAAAACCAATTGGCATCATATGTTATTTTCTGTGCTATGGTCTTATCGCACGGCTGTGAAGACCACTATCAGTTTCACACTGTTCCATTTAGTGCATGGGGTCGAGGAAACTCTTCCCATCGAGTGCGAAATTCCCACCTTACGCACCGCAATTGAGCTATTACCTGACACTGCTCCAATGGAGCAGGACTTGCTGAACTTGGAGTCTCTGGATGAATATCGTCGATCTTCCTTAAAGAACAACGAGGAAGCTAAAAAATGATCCAAGGTTACTTTTGATCGCCATGTCAACCTTCAATCATTCCGCGAAGGCGACCTCATCCTAGCTTATGATATCGCTCATGATACCTTTGGACACGGAAAATTTGAATCACTTTGGCATGGCCCTTACATTATCCAACATTGCCTCACCAAAGGCGCATACATCCTGGCCTCCCTCGAAGGCCTCTCTCTCAAGGAACCCGTCAATGGGTTGTATCTCAAGAAATTTTATGTTTAAAAGTGGTCATTCTACTTTAGGTTATTTCTTTTTCTAGCGTTTTTAATATTTTTTCTCCTCCCCTCTCATCTAAACTATCCTTTGTGCTATTGACAGATGCTTCCTCCACCAGCCTACCACATCGGTTACACCGACGGCACCAGCCGTTGGACACAAAATCTCGCTTTGGCTGCTTGGGTTCTCTACACCCCCTCACATGAAATGCTCCATTCAAGCGGCATATATTTGGGGTCAGCAACCAACAACCAAGCCGAATACACAGTTTTCATTGGCCTCCTGGCCGACGCCCAGTATCATCATATTCGTCACCTTAGCATCTTCCTCGACTCTCAACTAGTCGTTCTCCAGCTCAACAATGTGTACCGCGTCCGTGATCCGTGCCTCTTTCGCAAATATCTGCAGGTTAGGTTTTTATCTCGACATTTTGATTCCATTACATTTACACATATTCCCAGACAATTGAATCAAATCATAGATACCCTAGCTAATATTGTGTTAGACTAGCATATATCACATCAAGCTACCTCTACACATACATAAACACATCACAAATCCTGTCACAACATATATATAGAATAGACATCATCAAACCATTAACCAAAAACATGTAAACACCACATAGATCTCAAAAAGTATACTTATGTATATATATATAGGTCTATAGTGTCATCTAAATGTTTGCATACAAAAAATACACATATCCGCAGGCCAATACAGCACCTCGGTACAAAATGGAATCACCAGCCTATATACAAAAAAATACATATGTACATCAAAGCACCACTCATGGTGCCTCTAAAGCGCCACCACCTTCCCCTCCCTCAGGCGGTGGCAACCGACCAACACCTGCCCCAGGAGGTGGTGGCCCACCCCCTACAGGCCCCTCTTACCTTGGTGGAAGTCGTCTGCTCGTCATCGTCGCAACCACTGCTGCTCGTTGCACAATGGCCCTCCATGGCGACGGAACCCCCACACACTTCTCCAGGAACGTCTCATCCTAGATGCGAGACCATAGGCCCTCAGGCACATCCTGTGATACTGTCTCCAGCCAATGGCGTATGTCCTCGTAATCAGCTCCGGCCACCGTCGGAGGAGCATGTAATGGCCCAGCTCCTGGGTCATCAAACCGATGCCTCCTCACCACCCTCTCTGGCTCAGCCGGTTGCACCACGGCCTCATCCTGCCTACGTATCTCTCCCCATGGTGGTCTCTCTAGTGCTCGCTACAGCTCCACCTCATGCTCGTGAGGTGCCACATCTGCACACGTAAACAAACAACAGATAGTATCAGCATCTATATCATATACATATGGACTGCTATCTCAAAAAACAAAATAAGCCAAAAAACATACACACCAACACTAAACATACCTCGATGGTCAAAAACCTCCCCTAGAGGTAGCACCATGTCCGGGTCATCCCGGAAGTCCACCCCAGCATAGGGGTACCGAAGTATCACCTGCGTCATATGCCGCCATACCTGTGTCGCCTCTGCAGAAAAGAAGTGGCCACCTTCGCCACCACCATGACAAAGCAAAACAGTCGACCATCGCCTCAACCATGGCTCTCGCACCACCGACATCCCCAGTAGAATCCTCGAGCGCAACATCGGCACCCTCTCTAGAAACCAGGCCACTAGGATGGACCCGAAAGAAAACTCCCCTGCATCAATAGACTGACAGTAGTCCAACTGCGCTACCATCCTTGCCTGCAACGTCATCCCCCAAGCGAAACGCTCGTCGGCCAACACTCTCTCCAGCACCAGAAGCTGGCCACCACTGATCCGTTGGGTCGCCAAAGACCCATATACTCGCACAATCATCGCTACTATACAACGATGCGCCAGGGAATCTATCGCTGATATGCTCACCACTGTCCCAGACATAAAGTTCTGACCTGAACAATATCTCCAGCCAATAGTGGCGAGAAACGTACCCCTAGGTAGCACCGGCTTCGTCGGTAGGGGCGTTCCCCGAAAGGGGAGCCCAGTCAAGAAATATACATCCTCCACCGCAGTGAAGGGGATCTGCTCTCCTCACATGAGGAAGTAGTGCAGCTCCGGAATCCACATCTGGATCAGGAACTGTAGCAGATACTCCTGTTCCTGTCTCAATGGGCACTCAAAGAACTTTAGCAACCCACAGGTTGCCAAAGTCGCACGCACACTGGGCTCCTCAATGGCCACAGTGTCTCGCAACTGAGCCCAGTCTCACTCTCACCACCCCACTGGAATCGTCACCACCATCCACCTGTAGACAACACAGATTCCTATATCAGCTCAAGAAACCATCCACAGTATCAAAAAGACTCATTTTTATACACCTCAACCTTGCCTCCTAGACGCGGTTTTGTTACCCACAGGCGCGCACACATGTGCGCCTGTTCACTCCAAAGGTGCGCACACATGCGCACCTGTTCACTACACAGGTGCACATCAGTGCACACCTATTTGTTTCACAGGTGCACCCCTACGCGCACCCGTTCACCATACAGGCACGCCGAGGTGCGTGCTTGTTCAACCAACAGACGTGCACTGGTGCGTGTCTGTTCAAATCACAGGCGCACCCTTCGAGCGTGCCTTAAATTCTCTCTATCGTGCCCCCATGCACGTATATCCGATGTACATGCGCGCACATATGCGCACCTATCACCGGATCGCCCGCGCATGTGGGGCCCATATCCCCTAAATGTATCTGTACGGCCCCCCGTACAGCCCCTGCCCAAAAAATGAAATCCTATTTATATGCAGGATGATCAGACTACTAACCTGACGCTCGCTAATCACCAATCGGATTCCTCGTCCTCCCCAAATCTCCCAATCTCCTCTACAAACTTCTCATCCAGTCACTATTGTAGCAGGTACAAATGAGGTGGCAATGTCTGCCCTACATCTATATATAGGCCTTTTGCCAAACTTCCACTCACCATTCCGGGAGCTCACGGTGTCCATCTTTCAATTCGTCTTCAGCCATGGGATCAACATCCCGTCATCTACATCACAGCAGTTCCTGGGCCTCTTTTCATCCTGAGCTCCCGGGGCGCCTTTTTTTATCCATGGTCAGGTACGCATGCACATATTTCATGCTAAGTATCAAATACATGCTCATATCTTCGATTATTTTCATATATTGTTCACTTTGGGTATTTGGTTTTCATGTGTGCAGGTATTTGCTCATCATACATCGACACAACCCCTTCAGTTATATACTCAGCACTGGCATGTAGTCTTTCCCATTGTATCGCATTTACATTTCCAATCACACCCTCTGATATTGGCCTCTAGGATCCCCATTCCCGACTCTGCAATACCCACGCCTCCATTTGCATCTTCGGTACTGTTACCCGGTAGCATTCTTCCCCACGTGAGTTGTCCCATTCATAGCACCTTTTGCCACTTTTTGACACTCATGCTGTTTTTTATTACCCTTTAGGGATGGGAGTCCCGATAGTCTTTCATCATGTCATGAATCAGCCACATACTCCTTCTCCTCATTTTGCTAGATTTCCCACACGGACTCCCAGATTATCTCTTTACGGTCCTATTTTTTTTTACCTGCACCTCCGCAGTCTCATGAACCCTCCATTTCCTCCACAATTAGTTTTCCCATATGCGAACCTCACTTCATTTCACCTACCTCATACAGAAACTCACCAATGGGGCCCCCACCCTTCATCAGTTTTCCAAGCAAGTTATGCCCTACGTGGGCCACCCATATCACACTGGGGCACCCGTTTCTGTATTTGTACATTTCTCCCCAAATTATTCGTTATTTATTGTACAAACGCCTTTATTTCCAGTCATTACATTATCTTTTTGTCGTCACCTTTGGCGACTTGCTTCCTTCCTTTTGGCCAAACGCAACCCATGTCACCCTTGGTTAGAGCATTACTTATCATCTACCCTTACCGGCATCGTCCATATATTCAGAGTACCCCACAGGTCACTTACCTCTACCCTCTAAATTTGTTCACCTTGTCCTACCTCTGGCACAACTTATCACCAGTCTTGTCATCCCCCTGACACTCGACCTCGTTACATGGTTGCGGCCACTTTTTATCTCATACATCCTCCAACCAAGGGCATTCTTGAGTCCTCCCACTTCTTGACTTCATCCATGTACCTCTGCCACTTCCTCACCTCAGTATATTTCGTGAAGCCCTTTGCTTCTGGGAGTCGCGTTCCCCTTTTTTCGACATCAACACAATTTTCCAGAAGAGGGACAATATATTGATTCTCATTATCCATTCAATGAGAGATCTCAGACGGCACAGGGTGAAACACCATTGCTCCCTGCTGCGTTGACCCCCATAACATTCGACGCCAACACTTTCTCATGTTATGGTGGGTCTTACTTTTCGACTGTTGCATTTATTTCTCTCATTTTCCGAAGACCTTTGAACTAGGTTGGGCTATCAATACCCACATGATCGCTGCTACTTATTACCGCAATCACTGCCTACTATTCAGAGTATGTTCATTTGCATAATTATATTTTTCCTTTATCAGAACCACCCCCGAGGGCACTGCAGTTGTCTACACCAACGCTTCAGTCATCTTTTTTCATAGTTACCTAACACGAGCATGGGGCATGCCCGCCTCGTTTGTACACAGCTTTTTATTTTACGCACCTCATAGAAGGTCGGGTCCTACTGGTTCCTTTTTCCCTCCAACGGATTGCTCTGGACAATCACACTATTACTCTCTCTTACAACAACATTCTCAGTAGAAGAAACATTGATGGATTTCGGCTATATGTATTCTCCTAACCTCATCCATCAGGAGGCATCTGTTATCACTGAAATTTCATCCGCACATGGTTACAAGAACTCAACATCATCAAACAGTAATGAAGTCATTCATGGACCTGAATTAATACCACAGCATTCAAAAAACGGTCAAAAACTATACAAAGTAGTGAAAAATTGAAGAGCGTTTTGCATACATTGAGCGTGCGCGTGCATGCGCGGAACATGAACGTACAAATCACGCACAGGCGCACGATGCGCGACTGTTAGCACAAAAAGTCGTGCACCTGCTAAACGACGCATTTATGAAAGTGGTCGACCTCCCAACCACTTATGGTTCAACTCCCAAGATGATTTGACCTCCAAATCTGGGCTGGATCTGAATGGTGGGCTGGTCAAAGACCTAAGAATGCCCTAATGGCCTCTTTTCACACTACAAAGCAGTTAAACAAAAGCCCAAAGCAATGCTATAAAAATCCATGAATGCACCTCATTTTCTCAAGGAATTCAAAGTAATGTTATGTTGCCTATATTGTTTTAAGGAATCCATCCTTGACAAGAGCACATTGCCACCATTACATTGAGCAATCCATCTCACCATTGAGTGGATTTGTAAAGAGTTCTTTCATCACCATTTTCCATTTTCTTTGTTGTAAGAAGAGCTAGCTAGTGAGGGTCCAAGAGCCTTCCCTTGGAGGAAGAAGGGACTCATAGTCCCCTTTCTTCTTGGTGCTTTGTTTTCATCAATAGATAAGTCTCAAACATTGGTGACATGGGCCTTTTTGTTCTTGTTATTTATATGTCCCTATGCTCATGATTTTAATTTTTATTGCATCTATTAGTCTAATTCTTAGTTATAGTTTTTGTTTTCTTTCTCTAACTCTTTTCTCTACAGTTGTCCTGCTCAACAGACCCAACTGAGCTTGCAAGCACCTCTTATTTGCTCACTAAGGTGACGAAAGATGTGCAACAATCTTGAATGAGTAAATCCTATTAATAATGTGTTGAAAAGTTGATCCATTTGCTTTTAACACATAAAATTTAACTTGCAAATATTTTCAAGAATACAAGTCTTCTTCATTTTTAGATCAAGTTGGTATCAGAGCATAGGTTTTTGAAGACTTGATTATTTGCAACTGTTTTGTTTTCTTATACTCACAAGGTTGAAACTCATAAGAGGAGAAGGTCAACTTGTAGAGCCAAGTTCTCATGCTTCAAGGAGGAAGCATATACCATCACCGCAAGTCTCAAGGAGGCATTCACCAAGTATGGCTCATTAAGATAGTCATGAACATGTTCCTGCAGAAGATGAAGATCTCAGAAAGGTTGTCATGGAAATGAGAGAGATGATGAAGATATTGATAGAAAGGAATACAAGGTTGCAAGGTGAAGGCTCCAACCCTTCAAAGCATAAGGGAGACAGTGG
>ML777974.1:628442-642273 GCA_009831015.1 Picea engelmannii
GAAGGACCTGGCAATTTCTCTGGTGGACGTAGCCCACACTGGGTGAACCACGTAAATCTGTGTCTCTCTTGTATTGTGTGTCTTCTGTATTTTGTTTCTGCATTTGTTTTATTTTATTGCTCCGCGGTCCTGTTTTTCTAACAGTAGTTACACTTAGAATATTTTGAGGCAAAAGAAAAACCTTCTAAGCAACTGAAACGCCAACCAATTAGGAATCATGAATCAGTTTTTCTAACTGATTCGTAACTAATGAATTAACTGAGAGAGAGAACACTAGCCCTCTGATCATATATAAGTTTATCTGCACCGTTGGATGAAATTTATTAATCTTGCCTTTAAATCGGGTTTCGAAATTTCGGCATTCCTGTGGCCAAGTGTCTCGACACTTCATGTCACGATCGTTGAAACTCCGATACAGAGCTTTTTTGTGCTAGCTCCTTCCTCTATATGACCATGGCCATGACCAAGCGCTTATGCATAAAGTTCTTTTCGTGAATTCTCTTTTCATGAATCTAGAGATGAGGCATCTCGACTCTCCAAGTCGTGATCCTCGAATCCCCGAGATGGAGCTGAGATCAATGGTCCACGATATCGATGAATCTATGGTCCAGATCTCATCGTGAATTCACATCTCGTGATTCCTTCAATGGAGGTTCTTGTCACTCCAAGTTGCGATAAGTGAAACTCTGAAATGAATTTTAGATCAACGATCCATGATCTCGATGAATCTACGGTCCAGATCTTATCACGATCTCACATCTCGCGAGTTTCCACACCATGCCCCATTGACTCCAAGTCAGCGACTTGTCCTATGATTCAATAGTTCAGATCTGATCTTAATTCAATGGCTCATATCATATTGCGGTTTCGCATCTCGCGAGTTCGATGGTTATGTTTCTTGCCTCTCCAAGTCGCGAGTCACGAAACTCTGAAATGGAATGGGATCAACGGTCCGGATCACACCTTGATCTGAAGGTTGTGATTAAATCACAATTTCGCATATCGTGATTTCGATGGTTATGCTTCTTGCCTCTCCAAGTCGTGAGTTGCAAAACTCTGAAATGGCGTGGGATCAACGGTCTCGATCAACACTTGATCTAACGGTCATTGGGAATTGTAAATGGGATTCAATGATCAGAAATGTTGCTTCTCCTCCCGATCTTACTTTGTTCCTCTTACTTTTATCTTTCCATCAATGATCTGCCAACAATCCTCTGCACTATCTCTTCTGAGCTTATTCGAATCTTTCATGTCATCTTCACTGTTGTAATTGCCATCAATGACAAGTATACAAGCATGCGTTGTCTATTAAATATTTTCCAACATGACCAAGATTCGCAACTAGGTATTCAAGCTGATCAGTCTCGGGGCGCAAACGTTGATCAGCTTCAGCTCTGGGAGAGAGTATTTTATGGGTCCTAGGCTAAAAGACGGTTTGATCTAAGACCGTTTTACTAACAAAACTGTCAGATTTTTTCCTGAAAAGACTTGGTTGAGAGGAAATAGCAGACTTAGGACCTTGAAGAACGACTAACTTCTCTGGGATGGAAAGGGACCTTGGAAGTTGGTTGTTACTCCTTGAAATATCTGTAGTATTTTTCTTCCTGAGTAATCTTTCAGGATTATCTGTTGCAATTACAGGTTCTGGGTTAGGATGAGATCTCGTAGAAATTCTTCTGGGAGCTAGAACTATTGATTTTATTTTCTTTTTTGGAGATTTTAACTATTATAAACAAACTTTAACAACCTATGAACATTATTTCTAGGTAATATTTAAGGTTTGTGATTCTTTAAGAAATAAATTTTTCTTTGTCTAGGGGAAAGAAATCAAGGGATGGAAAGTTTGTCCAGTTCTTCCCCAGTATGGTCGCCACTATGTTATCGCTCTGTAAATTCCCAAAAGTTGTCAGGGTAGAAGAAACTTATCAGAGGTAACTTTATCCAACCACTTCGAAACTAGGATCTATCCCCTTACAGTTCCAAAGAGGGATTTCTCTATTTGGTTTAGCTATGTTTTGGTTTTAAGATATTAGGCTAGTTAAATAGAAAAAGATTGTGTTGTTTTGCTTTATATAAATGGATGAAAAGGGATTTATGCTTCCATTGGGATATGGGGTTTGTCTTATAAAGATAGGGGTCAAATAGAAAAACTCAGATATTTCTTTCACAGAGAAAGATAATGCATTTACTGGATTCTTTAGCAATAAAGTGATGGATAGCAGAAAAGACGAGGATATCAATTAAAGAAAAGAAGCAATTAATAATTTTTTTACTGTAACATCAAAAGATAAACATTTAGATATTCAAAAGTCATAAATAGGGTATACGTGGATAAATCCTGCAACATTCGCTACTTTTAAATAGTCAGATTAAGAAACCAATATGATAATTGAGAGGGATAAACTTTTAATAGAGAAGAGTAAACATAACCAATAAATAACATGCAGGAATCCTATGGAACATCTCTTTGTATTACTAGAATATCTCTTGATAAAGTTATAGTTTTGACAGCTTATAGAGTGTAAATATCAACCCCCAATACTTCAAAGTTTGAAGTATTTATAATCAAAATTACAAACGACCCTGTCATTTATGATCAAGACATGGCGAGAACTTAAACTAACTAACTAAATAATAGAATACAAAAATCTAGGTAATTGTTAATGATCTGTCGAATTCTTCATGCTGAATCTAGGGAAGGCCATTGGTGAGTCACCCAAGTGACTTGGACTGATCTGTTTGTTGACTCATCTTGCACACCTCATTTCCTACTCGATCAAATTACACAGTTCTTCCCATCTTCGTCAACTAGGAATGGTGACTTTGAGTAGTCTACGATATACTTCATCCACTTCTGTGCATTTGGGAAAAGTTGGTTTGATTATGAAGATATATTTGATCTCGTGTTGTATACTGATGTCTGGCTGCAAAGTCTCCAGGAACGCTTAGCCCGTTATAGTGTCGTGTATCCCTGAGAACTTGGAACTATCCTTGGCCATTGTAGCCATTTTCTGCTTGTAGTTTGGAAGGGTCATCAACTTGTCATTAAGAACCATTAGACCAGGAAGACCCTTTTTTTGTAGAGCCTCGATCTTACTGAAAAACCTTTGAACTCCAATGTCCATGTTCTGGACTTTTTCTTCCAATTGAAACGTCGATCCTTTTTTAGTCAGAACCCTCTTGACTTCAAGAATGGTTTTTGTCCTGTCTTCGATCTTCAAGTATTCCAGTTCTTCTCTGGTTTTTGAGTTCAGGAATTTAATTATTTCATTGGCTTCAGAGGGAATTTATCCCAACTCTCCTTTAATTTTGTCAATAACCTGCCTTCTTCTTATCACTAGCTCATTCTGCTCAAACATGATCTATACCATAGGCCATATTTCATTCATGGATTTGGAGATATCCATCCAAATATTTTCTTTGGCCTCAGCAAGTGTCTTGCATGCCACTGTTTTTTTTTGGAGTTGTTGCAATTCCTGTTTGAGCTTATTTGATGTTTGCTTCTTAGTGTGGAAGCTTGTCTGGTAAGAAGTCTTGAGCTCTTGAAGACTCTCAACCTCCTTTTTCAGTATGTTGATCTTTGTTTCTTGTAAGTTCATCTCCTCCATGGATGTTTCAAGCTCCATTGTATTTTCCATAGCTGACAGTGGGGTGGCTGAGTGATGCAGGAGAATCTCTCACATCAAGCGAGCCAGCGCGGAAGGCAAGGGACAGTTGGACAAGCGCCAACACAAATTTTGAGTTTCTCTTGGATTTGATGCGTGAACATTAATGTGGAGATTTAATGAAGGCACACTTGTATAATGTAAATGGACCTTGAGTGGATTTCTCTCGTCCTTAGTAGGTAGAAGGAATTTATAGGAGTTAATGCAGGTAGGTAGAATTAAATTCTAGATTAGACAGTTTTAGAGCGCAAGAGGGAAACAGGATAAAGACACCCTCATTGTGCATTGTAATATTATTTTGGAGAAGGAAGAGCAAGAGCATGCAGAGAGTTGTGTAAGAACACCCATGTACATATATTTGAATTAATAGAAGAGGTTGATTCAAATTCATGGTTTTGTGTCTATTCTCTGTGTATTGATGTTGATATGCTCATGAATGTTTTCTTCCCATTATACATTTTCTTTTATATGTTGTGTATATGATTTCATGTTGAGTTTGGAATCTGAGAGGGAGAAGGAATGAGTTTCAATTTTTTTTCTATTTGAGCCAGAGAATTCCTGCAAGGAGTGCAGTTGAAGTGTCCACAAGGAGTGCATTGACAGAGGGTTTAGATAGAGATAGCTTTTGTTCTCATTCATCCCAAAGGTGCAGTTGGGCACAGGAGCCATGCAAGGAGTGTGCAGGCCGGGTAAAAGTATCAGGGTTGCGAACCTGAGTGAAGTATTGAAGGACTGCTACTGCAAGTATGCGTAGAGTTGGGGGACTTCAACACTTAGTCGTGGTTGAAGATTTTCCGCAAGGAGTGCGTGCAAAAGGTGTTTATGATAAGACTTAAAGTCGTGAGAAATCTTAGGAGGGATAAGGCCTTCGAGATTGTGGAAGGACAACACAGGGAAGCTATGAATTGAACTTCGTAAGAAGCGTCGCAAGTTTTTCATGCAAGTGGACAAATTCACAGAGCAGCACTTGATCATTCGCACGAATCATCAAGGAAGAATGGACGGTTGATATTTTCCAAGGAGAATTCGCGATACTCCAAGGGCCATTAGATCTTGTGGAGGTGCAAGGGAGGTACGAAGTCATATTCTCTAAAGGATAAAAGCTTAGGAGGGACAAAGCCATTGATCTAAGCCACAAGGGTCATTGGATCTATATGTATAGCGTGCATCGGGGTTTCGTGGATCGAATCTCCAAAATATTGCAACGGGAATCGCGATATTGCGATACACGATATCCCGACGAGTACGAGAATAGTGTGGGCCACAGGAGTCAGCGAGGTGGACAGGTGGCATAAGCTATCGGAGTTTCATGGTGAGAAGTCCCAATACAATAGCATCAATATTCACGATATTGCGAACTCCGAAATGCCAATGGAGTGAGGACCGTTGAATAGTCATCTTGCACGTGCATCAAGGTTTCGGCATATCGGGAGTCAGGAGTCAGCAAAGCAAGTTGCTTGACATCGCGAGTGGTGAATTCGTGATAGCAGAAATACCAACAGGAGGAAGAAAAGGTCAGCGTTGACTATTGTCGGGGTTCGGGGTTTTGAGAATCCAACGTTCGACCATTGACCTGGCGATACCGCGAAGTCCGATCTCCTGATTTTGACGAGGGGATTGTGCGAGTTCTGTGGGTGAATATTTCCCAATAGGGAAATAGAAGAACATTTGAGTTCTTCGGGCCGAGAAGGAAGAAAATATCCTGTGCTGACGAGGGACTTTCGACCTGCGAGTTGAGGCGTCGGCACCACTGAGGGAATTTCTACTGTGGTGGTTGTTGCTATAATAGTTTTGTTGACTCTAGTGAGTGGAATTGCACTCAATGGAATGACTTCCATTGGTGTTGATTGTTCCTTCTCATTTACCAACCTTTCCAACTCTGCTTCCATTTCTTTTAACTGTGCATTCTACGCCATGATCAACTTGAGAATTTCATCTTTTTCTCCTTGTGTCTCAGTGATCTCCTTAGCTTGTGCATCCTCTGTGGGTGGCAATTTTAATTGTTTTCTTAGAGATTCTATATCAGCATTCTTCTTCTTTAGCAACTCCTCTGTTCCTTTCACATTCGAGGGATCATATCCGATCTTGACTACCAATCTCTCTAGGGATTTTATCCTATTATTCTTTGCAAAAGAGGATATCTTTTCCAGTTTCAACTGGGGCTAATCATTGTTTAGAGCTACCTGTAATTTTGCAGTTGTAGAGGAAGCATGGGCCAAAGTGGAGAAAACCATTTCACCAGTCTGTCTGTGCAGATCCATCTGGTCATCCGGATGAAATTATTTTGTATCAAACACAAAGGTTGACCTTTTGTAGTCACTAATTTCTTTGGGTTGAGGTACCTGTACCTACAGAAATGCAAGATGCACTCTTCCTTTTTTCGTGTCGAAACCTGATAACAGTTTGTGTTGGGTAGTGGACGTCTGCTTCCAGAACTGAGCATAAGTGATATTGGTCAGTGTCTGGTTTCTCTTCTTAATCAGATCATATTTTTCAAAGATGTTCATCCTTGCGAATCCCTATGGAATTTGGGTGGCCATAGTTATATCAGTCTGCTTCTTTGAAACAGAAGTAGACATTGTTTGATAGATGACTGAAGGAATTGGTGTACCTCCTCCTTTAAACCTTTTGGCAGGCTGAAAATCTTCTTCCATAGACCTGGGAATAGTATGAATGGTCTTAGGCTTTTTACTATAAAACTAAAACTCCTACGCTGATACTTCGATGACCGAAAGAGAAATTTATTTCCTTGGTCTTTTTTCCTTTGGCACTAGTGGAGTGATAGTCTGGGAAGTCAGTACTAAGGAAGAATGATGTTCAGTGTCTTCCAAGGTGTTGTCTTCCCACTGTGTTTGATTTACATACTTCTCAATTTCCGGTTTAAGTGTGTGAGCATACTGAGCGCTTTTGTTTTTTGCTCTCATTTTAGTGATGATCCCACTTGGATCATATTGCCAAATAAAACTAGTGTTGAATTTCATTTCCTTTAATATATTTTTTTCCCCTTCTCCAGCGGCTCGACTATTGCAGATAAAAGGTCCTATATGCCCCTTAATCCTCAACTGCTATTTTTTCTTCAGAGATACAAAGTGGATATCATCTGAATTTATTATCTAGCGAATATACTCCAGTGAAAATATCCAAACGGACAGATATTTGGGTAATTTGTATGGATCCAAGTCACATCCATACACTCTGATTTTTGTGTGGTCTTGATACAGGAACCAGTCTACTGTCTTTACAAAGTCTGAGATATGTAAGATTCTCTGTATCTCTTCATTTATCCTTGGCTTTGGTCTCCCATTGAGCATGCTCACCACTGGATGATAAAACATATCAATGAACTGTTTGAAACTAAACTCTGTGGAGTTTCTTCTGAGAAGTGAAGTCCATTGGGTTACCACCTATGGTTTCCCGTCCTTGTCCATTTTTTGCATCAGGAAAGAAAACCTTTCTGCTTGAAAAAATATGAACATGTATGCCAGTACTGAGGAATACCAGAACATGTCCTCTATGGTGAATTTTGAAAACTGGTTGTGGATGTTTTCTTCCAAGAAAAAACTGTAGCCAAACTAGGTGGTGGCCTGTTCCTCAGCCAAAAAAATGGATAGGAAACCTAATATAGGTTCATCCACCCATTCGTCTGAAAAGTAGCCAAGCAGGCAGCAAAGTGATGAAATAACTTGGTTCCCCCTTTCTAAGAACAGAGAAGAATGATACGGGGGGTTTTTCTTGGGGATTTGATCGTCCCGTGGGAGAAAAATCTCGAAGATCTGGGATCTTTGAGGAAAGGACAAGCTCTGATACAACTTTGTTAGGATTTCAAGGTTGAAAGGAGAGGCAGATTCGGTCCTGGGTATCTACATCATCTAATCTATGGCCTCTGGCGTGATAAAGAACAGGGTATCTCCTGATGATGAAACTACAACTCTCTGGTCGGGGAGGTAATGAGCCTGGCATTTGAGGGTGAATTCAGGGAAATGATGGACTTGGGGAAAGAGATATAGAGGAATATTTGACTCCCAAAGCCTAATTTCATCGTCTTGATCCAAGAAGGTGTCTTTAAACCATGACTGCAACTCTGTGAAATCAAATTCGCACTTCGTCTCTGAGATAAGATAATCCTTGTCGGCCAATGGGATCCTGTCGAGATCGATAGAAGGTGGGAGGAAAGGATTTTCCTCGGCTTCTTCTTTTTTGGACTTTGGCACCATCACTTTGAAAGGTACCTGCAATTCAAACAAAAACGTTAGCAGGTAATGGCTATGGCTAGGTAGATGGTTGGATCAGAGAAGGGGAAGAAATTGTCTAGTGTGCAAAGAGGGTGAAAAGTGTGTCAATGGTGGGATAGGAGTTACTTTTGAGTGAACGCGTATTCGTTGGGCATGGGAGATAGGTCATCAAGCTAACGGGTGTGTGGATTGTAGTAAATTGCCAATGGATCCTCATGAATGTGAGGAGGCAAAAGAAGGATGCATGACGTGTGCACCCGAATGACGTGGAGGATGATGATTGGGGGAATGAAGAAGGATACATGACCTGTAATAGGTGAACGGATAAGATAGGTGAAGAGGATATTTAGATGTGACAACATGAGGTGGTGGCGGTGTGTCAGAAGGGAATATATGCGACACAAGAGATTAGCGACACGTTGGGATGGGACCCGCCAGGTAAAACCACTCCATTTCAGACCCCCCCCCGTTGTTAAAAGAAGAATGGTCAGGGGGGTCTGAAATCTCTTGTAGACTGTCCATATGCATGCCTTAAGGATAACCGTAGATGTGTGTGCACTTGTTAATTCCCATTTCGGACCCCCCCTCCCCCCACCGTTAAAGGCAGAACGGTCGAGGGGGTCTGGAACTTCTTCTCGCCCGTAGATCTAGGTAACATTACCTCAGTTGTAGATATATGTGCACTTTTTAATCAGTAAGTGCAAAATCATGTATGCAGCAGAGACTTAGGCTTAGTGTTTTTTGTGGGTTTCGCTCAGCTTTCAATGACAAATACAAACATTACACAGATATTTTTTCCCTAGAAACCCAAACTTGGAAAACCAGCATATTCTATATCCATTCATAGTGATAAATTGTTTATAATACAATATACATATAGGAGTCAACGATATCCAAAAACCTAAACTAATGACTTGGATTAGTCAACAACCCTAATTACTTAACCGAAAATAGAAAACCGCTCAACAAGGACACAAAATTCAAGGCAACAAGAAAAATGAGGCAAAAATGTGACACATTTCCCGAGGAAAATAAAATTGGGGCCACTACCCCTGAACCCCCACGCGAGGGGATTTCTCCCCCCTACACCCCAAGAAGGGGGGGTCTAGAATCCCTCCCCCAAACCCCCCTGTGTTCTCGACGCAACATAGACATTACTACTCATGCAAATAATATAACACATACCCAACATTCTTCCACTTGTTGTTTTCTTTGCATACAGGGGGTTATAGGTGTTATCGCTCTGTAAATTCCCAGAGGTTGTCAAGGTAGAAGAAAATTATTAGAGATAACTTTATCCAACCACTTTGAAACTGCGATCTATCCCTTCCGGTTCCAGAGAGTGATCTCTCTATTTGATTTAGTTATGTTTTGGTTTTAAGATATTAGGCTAGTTAAATAGAAAAAGATTGTGTTGTTTTGCTTTATATAAATGGCTGAAAAGGGGTTGACGCTTCCATTGGGTTATGGGGTCTATCTTATAAATATAGGGGTCAAATAGAAAAAATTGGATATTTCTTTCACAGGGAAAGATAATTCATTTACTGTATTGTTTAGCAATAAAGTGATGGATAGCAGAAAAGAAGAGGATATCAATTAAAGAAAAGAAGCAAATTAAGAATTTCTTTAATGTAACATCAAAAGATAAGCATTTATATATTCAAAAGTTGGAAACAGGGTATACACAGATAAATCCTACAACATTCTCTACTTTTAAATAGTCATATTAAGAAAACAATATGATAACTGAGAGATATAAACTTTTAACATAGAAGAATAAACATCACCAATAAATAACATGCAGGAATCCCGTGGAACGTCTCTTTGTATTACTGGAAGATTTCTTGATAAAGTTATAGTTCTTACAACTTATATAGTGTAAATATCAACCCCCAGTACTTCAAAGTTTGAAGTATTTATAATCAAAATTACAAACGACCCTGTCATTGATGATCAGGATGCGGCGAGAACTGAAACTAACTAACTAAATAACAAAATACAAAAATCTAGGTAACTACTAATGCTCTGTCGAATTCTTCATGTTGAATATGGGGAAGGTCATTGGTGAGTCACCCAAGTGACTTGGACTGATCTGTCTGTTGACTCATCTTGCACACCTCATCTCCTACTCGATCAAATTACATAGTTCTTCCAATCTTAGCTGACTGGGAATGGTGACTTTAAGTAGTCTACGGTATACTTCATCTACTTTTGTGTATTTGGAAAAAGTTGGTTTGATGATGAAGATATATTTGATCTCGTGTTGTATATTGATGTCTGGCTACAAAGTCTCCAAAAATGCTTTGCCCATTATAGTGCCTTGTATCCCTGAGAACTTGGAACTATCCTTGGCCATTGTAGCCATTTTCTGCTTGTAGTCTGGAAGGGTCATCAACTTGTCATTAAGAACCGTTAGACCAGGAAGACCCTTTTTCTGCAGAGCCTCGATCTTATCGAAAAATCTTTGAACTCCAATGTCCATGTTCTGGACTTTTTCTTCCAATTGCAACATCAATCCTTTTTTGGTCAGAACCCTCTTGACTTCGAGAATGGTTTTTGTCCTATCTTCAATCTTCAAGTCTTCCAGTTCTTCTTTGGTTTTTGAGTTCAGGAATTTAATTATTTCATTGGCTTTAGAGGGAATTTCTCCCAACTCTCCTTTAATTTTGTCAATAACCTGCCTGCTTCTTATCACTAGCTCATTCTGCTCAAACATGATCTGTACCATTGGCCATATTTGATTCATGGATTTGGATATATCCATCCAAATATTTTCTTTGGCCTCGACAAGTTTCTTGCCTACCAGTATTTTCTTTTGGAGTTGTTGCAATTCCTGTTTGAGTTTATCTGAGGTTTGCTTCTTAGTGTGGAAGCTTGTCTAGTAAGAAGTCTTGAGATCCTAAAGACTCTCAACCTCCTTTTTCATTTTGTTGATCTCCATTTCTTGTAAGTTCATCTCCTCCATGGATTTTGCAAGATCCATTGTCTTTTCCAGAGCTGACAGTGGGGTGGCTGAGGGAATTTCTGCTGTGGTGGTTGTTGCTACAGTAGATGTGTTGACTCCGGTGAGTGGAACTACACTCAATGGAATGAATTCCATAGGTGTTGATTGTTCCTTCTCCTTTACCAACCTTTCCAACTCTGATTCCATTTATTTTAACTATGCATTCTACTCCATGATCAACTTGAGCATTTCATCCTTTTCTCCTTGTGTCTCAGCGATCTCCTTAGCTTGTGCATCCTCTATGGGTGGAATATTTAATTGTTTTCTCAAAGATGTTATATCAGCGTTCTTCTTCTTTAGAAACTCCTATGTTCCTTTCACATTCGAGGGATCATATATGATCTTGACTACCAATTCCTCTAGGGATTTTATCCTATTATCTTTTGCAAAAGAAGATATCTTTTCCAGTTTCAACTGGGTTTCAACATTGTTTAGAGCTACTTGTAATTTTCCATCTATAGAAGAAGCATGGGCCAAAGTGGAGAAAACCATTTCACCAGTCTGTCTGTGCAGATCCATCTGATTAGCTGGATGAACTTTTTTTGTATCAAACACAAGGGTTGACCTTTTGTAGTCACTAATTTCTTTGGGTTGAGGTACATGTGCCTACAGAAATGCAAGATGCATTCTTCCTTTTTCTGTGTCGAAAGCTAATAACAGTCTTTGTTGGGCAGTGGACATCTACTTCCAGAACTGAGCATAAGTGATATTGGTTAGTGTCTGCTTTCTCTTCTTAATCAGATCATATTTTTCAAAGATGTTCAGCTTTGGGGATCCCTGTGGAATTTGGGTGGCCATAGTTATATCAGTCTGCTTCTTTGAAACAGAAGTAGACATTCTTTGACAGTTGACTGAAGGAATTGGTGTACCTCCTCCTTTAAACCCTTTGGTAGGCTGAATATCTTCTTCCACATACTTGGGAATAGTATGAAAGGTCTTAGGCTTTTTACTGTAAAACTGAAACTCCTCCACTGATACTTCGGTGACTGAAAGAGAAATTTCTTTCCTTGGTATTTTGTCCTTTGGCACTGGTGGAGTGATAGTCTGGGAAGTCATTACTAAGGAAGAATGTTGTTCAGTGTCTTCCAAGGTGTTCTCTTCCCACTATGTCTGATTTACATACTTCTCAATTTTCGGTTTAAGTGTGTGAGCATACTGAGTGCTTTTGTTTTTGGCTCTCATTTACGCGATGATCCCACTTGGATCATATTTCCAAATAAAACTAGTGTTGAATTTCATTTCCTTTAATATCTTTTCTGGCTCTTCTCCAATGGCTCGACTATTGTAGATAAAAGGTCCTATCTGCCCCTTAATCCTCAGCTGTTGTTTTTTATTCAGAGCTACAAAGTGGATATCATCTGAATTTATCATCTGGCGAATATACTCCGATGCAAATATCCGAATGGGAATATATTTGGGTAATTTGTATGGAGACAACTCACATCCATACACTCTAAATTTTGTGTGGTCTTGATACAGGAACCAATCTTCTGTATTTGCAAGGTCCAAGAGATGTAAGATTCTTTGGATCTCTTCATTTATCCTTGGCTCTAGTCTCCCACTGAGCATGCTCACCACCAGATGATAAAACATATCAATGAACTGTTTGAAACTGAACTCCGTGGAGTTTCTTCTGAGAAGTGAATTCCATTGGGTTACCGCCTGTGGTTTCCCATCCTTGTCCATTTTCTACATCAGGAAAGAAAACCTTTCTTCTTAAAAAAAGATGAGCATGTATTCCAATACTGAGGAATACCGAAACATGCCCCCTATGGAAAATTTTGAAAACTGGTCATGGATGTTTTCTGCCAAAAAAAACTATAGTCAAACTGGGTGGTGGCCTATTCCTCAGCCGAAAAAATGGATAGGAAACCTAATATAGGCTCATCCACCCATTCATTTGAAAAGTAGCCAAACAAGCAACAAAGTGATGAAATAACTTGGTTCCCCTTTCTAAGAACAGGGAAGAATGATATGGGGGGGTTTTCTTGGGTAGTTGAGCATCCTGTGGGAGAAAAAGCTCGAAGATATGGGCTCTTTGAGGAAAGGACAAGTTCTGATACAGATCCGTTAGGATTTCAAGGTTGAAAGGAGAGGCGGATTCAGTCCTGAGTATCTACATCATCTAATTTATGGCCTCTGGCATGATAAAGAGCAGGGTCTCTCCTGATGATGAAACTACAGCTCTCTGGTTAGGGAGGTAATGAGCCTGGAATTTGAGGACTAATTCAGGGAAATGATGGACTTGGGGAAAGAGATATAGAGGAAGATTTGACTCCCAAATCCCAATTTCATCGCTATGATCCAAGAAGGTGTCTTTAAACCATGATTGCAACTATGCGAAATCGAATTCGCACTTCGTTTCTGAGATAAGATAATCCTTGTCGGCCAATGGGATCTTGTCGAGATCGACAGGAGGTGGGAGGAAAGGATTTTCCTCGGCTTTTGCTTTTTTGGACTTTGGCACCATCACTGTGAAAGGTACCTACAATTCAAACAAAAACATTAGCGGGTAATGGCTATGGCTGGGTACATGGCTAGATCAGAGAAGGGGAAGAAATTAGCTGATGTGCGGAGAGGGTGAAAAGTGTGTCAATGGCGGGACAGGGGTTACTTTTGAGTGAACGGGTATCCGTTGGGCGCAGGGGACAGGTCATCAGGCTAATGGGTGTGTGGCTTGTAATAAATTGCCAATAGATCCTGAGGAACGTAAGGAGCCAGGAGAAGGACACATGACGTGTGCACCCGAATGACGTGGAGGATGATGATTGGGGGAATGAAAAAGGAGTCATGACATGTAACGGGTGACCGGATAAGATAGGCGGAGAGGATCTTGAGATGTGACAATGTGAGGTAGTGGAAGTATGTCGGAAGGGAAGAGATGCGATGCAATATATTAGCGACATGTTTGGATGGGGCCCGCCAGGAAA
>ML777974.1:642332-661602 GCA_009831015.1 Picea engelmannii
GGAATCTCTTGTAGATCATCCATCTACACACCTTTAGGATAACCCTATATCTATGTGAACTTGTCAATTCTCATTCTGGACCCCCTCCCCCCACCGTTAAAGGTAGAACAGTCGGGGGGGTCCGAAACTTCTTCTCGACCATATATCTAGGTGCCAATACCTCAGTCGTAGATCTATGTGCACTTTTTAATCAGTAAGTGAAAAATCATATATGCAGCGGAGGCTTAGGCTTAGTGTTTTTTGTGGGTTTCACTCAACTTTCCCTGCTTTTTGTCACCATGGGGGTTAGGCAACACACTCCCAAACATCAAAGATATGAATATACATCGATCATCATGCATGTTTTATGGAAACAAAACTGACAAACCTATGCTATAACCTACTCACCTATGACATTTATCCCAGCTTAAACTGTTGGACTAAGAAATTACTCTGTCCTAAGGTTATTTGACCAATATTAGGCTATATGATCAAATTTATTTCATTGGCTAACCTATCTACTTGGCTAAGATTAAACAGTTTAGCCAAGATCATTCACTAATCCTCTCAACATCAATTTAAAGGACTTGGCCATGTTTAAACTGTATGGACCAAGTCATTGTTATTGCATGGGGCTTTATTCAAATTTTTTTATGCCCTCTTTTCCTTCTTTTTCTCTTCTCTTATTTTCTCTTTCTTTTCTTTTCTTTTCTCTTTTTTCTCTTTTCTTTTCTCTTTCTTTTCTTTTCTTTTCAAATCATTTACAGAATGGAAAATTATTTGCAAATCAAACACACTTAAAGGAATAAATCTTAATCACCAGTTGATCCTATAAATTATAGGGTTATAACAGCGGCTCCACCTGGGGATGGTACTCTCCTTGTGAAATGCCAAGAATCCTGCTCCCTGGTGTCTTGAAAGATCTCTCTAGAGTTTCTTCTTCTATTTGATTTTCTTTATTATGAAAGTTTTGATGACATATCCAGTGGCTCAGGGCCTTCTCTGCTAGCTTCACCCACCTGGTTAATGTTATCCACTTCAAAAATGCAGGTAAAATAAAAAATGGTTTATATAATGGAAGTGGGTGACATAGCCTTTACTGGGGGGTTGAGTAGTGCTTCAACATCCTGCCATTTACAGGTCCACCTAACAGGTTTGTCCCATCACTGTTGTTGAGTAAAAAAGTGTTATTTCCTCTAAATTCCTGAATCATGTAGGGACCTGTCCATAGGCTGTCAAACTTGCCATGTTTTCCCTTATCTTCATTCCTAGCATCCCACCTCAGAACCAAATCACCTAACTCAAAATCATCTTCTTTAGTTCTTTTGTCTAAGATATTTTTGATGTTTTCCTGGACGACCTGAGTTTTGTTGTATACTTCTTCTCTAGACTGCAAATGTATCATTTGGTTTATTCTTCTTTGGGAGTCATTCGGCTCAGCTTGCATCTCCTATAATAGTTTCATGGCAGGAACCCCCAAAGAGGCAGGAAACATTGCTTCACTTCCATAGACCAACTGGTATGGAGACATACCAATTGACCTCTTAGTGGTCAGCCTATCATCCCAAAGTGCGAAAACTAGCTTGTTAGGCCAGGACTTCTTGTTTTCTTCTAGCGTTTTCTTAATGATGTTCATCGGGGTTTTGTTGGAGGACTCTACCAGCCCATTTCCCTAAGGGTAATAAGTTGTGGAGTGTCCCAAGGTGATGTGATACTGGCTACAAAAATCTATGAGATTTTTGGATCGAAAGGCAGCTGCATTGTCAGTTATGATTTTTCTGGGACATCCAAAATGAGACAAAATATTATTTTCCAGGAATTTAATGATGACAGAGTCAGTATCTTGCCTGCTTGATATCGCTTCGATCCATTTTTTGAAATATTCTATGGCAGTGAGAATCCATTTGTGTTGGCCCGAAGAAGGAGGGTGTATCTCTCCGATGAAATCCAAACACCATTGCTGGAAAGGATCTTCAACTGAGATGGGTTTCAGTGGTAAAGGAAGGAGCTTCCTCTTACCTTCAAACACTTGACATTTGTGGCATGAAGTGACTCTCTGATGTACATCAACGAACAATGTAGGTCAACAAAACCCAACTCTGAGGATCTTATTGGATGTAGTCTTCCAACTCAGATGACCACCACAGTCTCCTGCATGGAAATCTTGCAAAATATTGTCAACTTCATCTTTCAAAAGGAAATTTAACAAAATACCTCCAGGATCTTTCCAATAAAGATTACCTTCTAGAATACAAAATTTCAATGCTTTCAACTTCAAAAACCTAGCTTTAGTTTTAGTCAGACCAGGGGGAGCTTGTAAATTATGCAGGACAAATATTAGGTCTGTGTACCATGGAGAGTTTAGGAATACCTCTTTCATGTTTGGAGTCGCCTGCTCTCACTGCTCATCAACTGCAACCAAGAAATTAATATCTAAAGCATGGAAATTAGATTCATCCATTAATTTTGCTAGACCCTGACCTTTGATTAGTTTAGTAGGCTTAATATCTATAGCATATTCTAGAATGAAAACAATACATTTTCCTCTTATTCCATCCGGATTATCCTGAGTTAAAATATCTTTTACCACTACATTCAGAACATAAGAGATTGTGTGAGAATGGAGTATGTAAACTCTAAAGTCCTTTATGGCTTTTACTAGAGAAAAAGCTTGCTTCTCCATTATTTTGTAATTCAATGCAGCATATCTTAAGGATTTGTTGAAAAAGGTTATGGGTTTTTCATACCCCTCTCTGTTTTTCTGCAGTTGTACTCCTGCAATGGTGTGTTCAGATGCAAAAGAGAAAAGGTAAAAGTCTTTGGTAAAATCAGGACTGATCAAGACTAGAGCTTGTGTAAGTTCATGTTTAACCTGTTCAAATGACTGCTTGGATTCTATGTTCCATTTTATTTTTGTGTCTTTCTTCAACATGTTTGTGATGTTCTTGAGAAGCTCAGCTAGGTTGGGTATGAATCTTCTCAGGAAGTTTATTTTTACAATGAAGCATTGTAACTCCTTGATGTTCCTTGGGTGTTCCAGTTTCTGAATGGCCTCTATTCTGTTGGGATCTATTTTAATTCCATCCTTAGAGATTATGTGTCCCAAAAGATTACCTTCCTCTAACCCGAAGAGGCTTCTCTTGGGATTCAGAGATATCCCAAATTTCCTACACTTCTCAAACACTCGTCTGAGATGCTTTAAATGTTCATCGTCGGATTGAGTGTAAACTGTCACATCATCCAGATAAACGACTATAAATCTGTCGATCTCATTCACAAAAGTAATGTCCATTGATCTCTGGAAAGTGGCACCAGAATTCATCAAACCGAAGGGCATATTCACATACATGAAGGTTCCCCAGGGCGTGGTAAAAGTTGTTTTCTCTTGATCATCTGGGTGAACAAGAACCTATTTATATCCTGAGAACCGGTCGAGTAGAGAAATTTTGCTGGACCCAACTACTTTCTGTAGGATGTGGTCCATTTTAGGTAAAGGGTAATTGTCTTTTAGAGAGACTTATTCAAGTTTCGGAAATCAATGCATAGCCTGATTTCACTAGTTTTCTTTCTGGTAGGAACCATATTCGAAACCCATTTGGAAAATCTCAAGGGGACTATAATCTTTGCATCATACATCTTTTATATCTCTTTCTCTATCAGGGAAAGAAACTTGGGATTAATTCTCCTAAGTTTCTGTCTGAAAGGTTTGTGTTCTTCTTTTATGGGAATCTGATGTTGTATGATACTTGTGTCATAGGATTGTAATTCCTCATAGCCCTAGGCAAAAACATCTATATATTCCATAAACAATTCAATGTATTTGCTTTTTTTCTCTGGTGGCAGAGATTTAGACAGTTTTATCATCTTGGGTTTTTCTTTTGTTCCTATGTTGCATTCTTCGACCTCCTTACCACTAGATTCAATTTTTGGTTTTTTTGCAACATCATTAAAATCAAACAATCCTTCCAATGGAACTAAACCTCTAGGTAGAACATTATTTTTCAACTGCGGAATATTAGAATATACATCATTTTGATAAAATTCTTCAACATCTATTTTATTTACACTACCATTCTCAAAAGCAGCTTTATTTACAAATTCATCGTCATTTTCTAAATCTGTGTTTGTACATTCAAAATCATTCTTACATTGTAGAAAATCTTCAATCTGATCGTCATTCCCAAATACCTTCCAATATCTGATGTTGTCAGGAACGGTTGGTCTGCACTTCACCTCCACTATGTACTTGCAAGTGGGACGGAAAGATATTTTACAAGTAGTTGCCGATGTAGCCAGCCCATCTGCAAGTATATTTTTTCCCCTAGGAATTCCCTGCAAATCAATCTCAGTAAAGCATTAAAGAGCATCTAAAACAACATTCCTATAGGCTCTAAGTCTGGGATGTTTTGTTGCATACTCACCTTTGATTTGCTTGATAATCAATTCAGAATCACCCCTTGCCATTATCTGCTTGGCACCAACTTTCTTCAATCAATTCAGGCCGAGCATCAAAGCCTCGTACTCGGCTATGTTGTTAGTACATTGGAAATTCAGTTTGTAGGAATGATTCTCGGAATACTTTGATCTGTGGTTATGCAACCAAACTCCGGCTCCAACTCCTTCTTTACTTACAGCACCATCGAAGTTTGTGCTCCAAAAATCTGTTGGCAACTCCTCATTCTCTTCAATCATGGGGTTTCTTACTTTGACAACTGCTTTATCATCCTTCGGATCAAGTGCATCATCCTCCAGTTGTGCGATTTGTTCTTCAAAGTCACCATCATTGTATAGAATAAAAGATTCCATATCAGAGTGTGCGGAGTATAGTGGGTAATTGTGTGGCTTTTCCTGGCTACTGGCCATATACTTCATTAGTGTTTCCATGTAAAGTCTTCTCTGTTGTTCGAAAACTGAAATGGTGGCATAAGACATATCTAGCTGCAGGGTTCCTCTCAATTTAGCTCCCTAAGACCTTGATAGCAACATACCATACTTGGGGGGAATATCTTCAATGACGATGTCCATCACCATACTTTTAGTTGGGATTTGAGCCAAGGTGATGCATAAGTATTTAATCAAGCCTATAGATTTGACTTTACTGGAGTCAAACGAATACAAATATTTATAGGGTCTGGTGACCTCAAGTCCCAAATTTTCCATCACGGATTTGGGCATTAGGTTGTGGGAGGCTCTGGAATCCAACATAGCGTTGTGTAATATCAAATCGTGGATGTTTAAGCTAATGTAAAAAGGGGCCATGACACAATTATCAGTTTTACCATCAATTCCAGGACCAAACTGGAGCTCAGGTTGATCATCGGCAAGGTTTTTTGTGTCAAAGTGATGTACAGATCCGAAATTCAAATATTTGGTACCTATCTCGGGTTCGATGCTTAAATATTTTATCACCTGAGACCTATAAGAATTCTTGTTCATCATCTCGGAGAGGGGGATGGGAATCTTCAGTTTAGCTAGTTCCCCTTTAAGGTTGAAAGGAGAAGTGGTTTTGTTTAAGGTCTGAACTTCTAATTTATCGAAAAAAGCTCTGTGGCCAGGTGCACATGTTTGAATGATTGATGGATCTTCAGTCCGACTTGCTCTTTTAATAATTTCTGGAGTTTTTTGTGCAAGATATTCTGCATTATTTCACCCAAGGACTTTCTTGGGAGGGTTTTCTGAGGTTTTCTTGGTTTCAGCAGCCTTCTTCAGAGAGTTCTCATTTTCCTTCTTGCTCCTCAGGTTATACTACCTTTGAACCTCCATTATAGCATTCTCAAAGGCTTGCTCTTATTCTTTCTCCGCTTCTTCATTTACATCTGTTTGTGAAAGGAGAAAGATTGTGTGCTCTTCCTGGGTGAGAAAAATGGATCCATGATCATGATCATGAACACCCATTAGGTTTATATGAGTGTCATCAAACTCCGCGATTACTTACTCCCCATCATCGGAATAATTCTCTTGGAGAGGTGGTTTAATATGTTGATCAGGTCCTCTCTGTTCCCTTTGATCTCTAGGATCTCTCGGATCTCTCTGCCTGATCTGAGGTGGATTTCTTATGAAGTTTGGGTTTCTAATCTGAGGGACAGCTTGGTTCTCCCTAGGTGGGTTTCTATCAACTATGGTGAGTCTCTCCATCATTTTCTCCATATCTCTGGTGAGAGAATCTAATTTGGCATCAGATGAAGAAGTAGAAGGTTCTTCTTTGATGGTGACCCTCTTTTTTGTTCTCTGCCTGGCCCTTCTGGCCAAAATATTTGCTTCCACACTGACAACACTTATTTACATGTCTTCCAAATTTGTTTTGTTTCTTTCCCTCAACTGATATGACATGTCAGCGTCAAAACCATCAGGGAATTTTAATAAAGCCAAACCTTGTGGTGGTTTGATGGCAACAGGGATTGCATTGTATAGATTGTTGAAATGAGTGTAGTAATCATGCACTGTCTCTCCTAGATTCCATCTGATATTCTCATATTATGATAGAATCTGGAGAGGAATTTTCTTTATCTCCCACCTGTCAAGGAAAGCTCGATGAAAGACAACAATGTCAGTTATGGTAGCAGCCTGTAAGGTTTTGAACCACTTTTTAACATCTCCAGTCAGACTTTGTGCGAATAATCTCATATGCACGTCAGCTTCGTCTACTTCCTGCAAGTCAAAATAATCGTTCATTTTGTCAACATTTTGTTGGGCATTCAGGGAACTAGTACTATCAAATTGAGGGAGTCTGGTTTGATAATCTTGAGGCATGTCATGTAAAGGAGCAACCAACACCAATGGAGCATATCTTTCTTCCATGATTGGTGGAGGAGGTTGAACCACAACCTGTGTGACAGGAGAGGTAGTGAATGAAGCTATAGAAGATGAAGGGCTTGGAGGAATAGAGTGACATGGCTTAGGTTTAACGGAAACTGCAACAATGGTTAAAACAGGAAGTTCGACGGACTGTTGAAGATGGAGTTTGTCTAAGGCTTGACCAAGATTCGCAACTAGGTCTTCAAGCTTATCAGTCTCAGGGTGCAAACGTTGATCAACTTCAACTCTGGGAGAGAGTATTTCAGGGGTCCTGGGCTGAAAGATGGTTTGATCTAAGACTGTTTTACTAACAAAACTGTCAGATTTTGTCCTGAAAAGACTTGGTTGAGAGGAAATAGCAGACTGAGAACCTTGAAGAATGACTAACTTCTCTGGGATGGAAAGGGACCTTCGAAGTGGGTTGTTACTCCTTGAAATCTCTGCAGTATTTTTCTTCCTGAGTAATCTTTCGGGATTATCTGTTGCAATTGCAGGTTCTGGGTCAGGATGAGATCTGGTAGAAATTATTTTGGGAGCCAGAACTATTGATTTTATTTTCTTTTTTGGAGATTTTAACTATTATAAACAAACTTTAACAACCTCTGAACATTATTTCTAGGTAATATTTAGGGTTTGTGATTTTTTAAGAAATAAAGTTTTCTTTGTCTAGGGGAAGGAAATCAAGGGATGGAAAGTTTGTCCAGTTCTTACCTAGTGTGGTCCCCACTATGTTATCACTCTGTAAATTCCCAGAGGTTGTCAAGCTAGAAGAAACTTATCAGAGGTAACTTTATCCAACCACTTCGAAACTGGGATCTAGCCCTTCTAGTTCCAAAGAGGGATTTCTCTATTTGATTTATCTATGTTTTGGTTTTAAGATATTAGTCTAATTAAATAGAAAAAGATTGTGTTGTTTTGCTTTATATAAATGGATGAAAAGGGATTTACGCTTCCATTGGGCTATGGGGTATGTATTATAAAGATAGGGGTCAAATAGAAAAACTCAGATATTTCTTTCATAGGGAAAGATAATGCATTTATTGGATTCTTTAGCAATAAAGTGATGGATGGAAGAAAAGGCGAGGATATCAGTTAAAGCAAAAAACCAATTAAGAATTCCTTTACTGTAACATCAGAAGATAAACATTTAGATATTCAAAAGTCGAAAACACGGTATACGCGGATAAATCCTGCAACATTCGCTACTTTTAAATAGTCAGATTAAGAAAACAATATGATAACTGAGAGGGATAAACTTTTAACACAGAAGAGTAAACATCACCAATAAATAACACATAGGAATCATGTGGAATGTCTCTTTGTATTACTCAAAGATCTCTTGATAAATTTACAATGCTTACAACTTATAAAGAGTAAAGATCAACCCCGAGTACTTCAAAGTTTGAAGTATTTATAATCAAAATTACAAACGACCCTGTCATTGATGATTAAGGCATGGCGAAAACTGAAACTAACTATCTAAATAACAGAATTCAAAAATCTAGGTAACTGCTAATGATCTGTCGAATTCTTCATGTTGAATCTGGGGATGGTCGTTGGTGAGTCACCCAAGTGACTTGGACTGATTTGTCTGCTGACTCATCTTGCACACCTCATTTTCTACTCAATCAAATTACACAGTTCTTCCCATCTTAGTTGACTGCGAATGGTGACTTTGAGTAGTCTACAGTATACTTCATCTACTTCTGTTTATTTGGCAAAAGTTGATTTGATGATGAAGATATATTTGATCTCGTGCTGTATACTAATGTCTGGCTACAAATTCTCCAGGAACGCTTTTCTCGTTATAGTGCCTTGTATCCCTGAGAACTTGGAACTATCCTTGGCCATTATAGCCATTTTCTTCTTGTAGTCTGGAAGGGTCATCAACTTGTCATTAAGAACCATTAGACCAGGAAGACCCTTTTTCTGCAAAGCCTCGATCTTACCGAAAAACCTTTGAACTCCAATGTCTATGTTATGGACTTTTTCTTCCAATTGCAACATCGATCATTTTTTGGTCAGAACCCTCTTGACTTCGAGAATGGTTTCTGTCCTGTCTTCGATCTTCAAGTCTTCCAGTTCTTCTCTGGTTTTTGAGTTCAGGAATATAATTATTTCATTGGCTTCAAAGGGAATTTCTCCCAACTCTCCTTTAATTTTGTCAATAACCTACATGCTTCTTATCACTAGCTCAGTCTACACAAACATGATCTATTCCATAGGCCATATTTCATTCATGGATTTAGAGATATCCATCCAAATATTTTCTTTGGCCTCAGCAAGTGTCTTGCCTGCAACTGTTTGCTTTTGGAGTTGCTACAATTCCTGTTTGAGCTTATCTGATGTTTGCTTCTCAATGTGGAAGCTTGTTTGGTAAGAAGTCTTGAGCTCCTGAAGACTCTCAACCTCCTTTTTCAGTCTGTTGATCTTCATTTCTTGTAAGTTCATCTCCTCCATGGAGTTTGCAAGCTCCATTGTCTTTTCCAGAGCTGACAGTGGGTTGGCTGAGGGAATTTTTGTTGTGGTGGTTGTTGCTACAGTAGATGTGTTGACTCCGGTGAGTGGAACTGCACTCAATGGAATGACTTCCATTAGTGTTGATTGTTCCTTCTCATTTACCAACTCTTCTTCCATTTCTTTTAACTGTGCATTCTACTCCATGATAAACTTGAGCATTTCATTTTTTTCTCCTTGTGTCTCAACAATCTCCTTAGATTGTGCATCCTCTATGTGTGGCAATTTTAATTGTTTTCTCAGAGATGCTATATCATCATTCTTATTCTTTAGAAAATCCTTTGCTCCTTTCACATTCGAGGGATCATATCCGATCTTGACTACGAATTCCTCTAGGGATTTTATCCTATTATTCTTTGCAAAAGAGGATATTTTTTCCAGTTTCAATTGGGTCTGAACATTGTTTAGAGAAACTTGTAATTTTGCAGTTGTAGAGGAAGCATGGGCCAAAGTGGAGAAAACCATTTCACCAGTTTGTCTGTGCAGATCCATCTGGTCAGCTGGATGAAGATGTTTTGTATCAAACACAAAGGTTGACCTTTCATAGTCACTAATTTATTTGGGTTGAGGTACCTGTGCCTGTAGAAATGCAAGATGCAATCTTCCTTTTTCGGTGTTGAAAGTCGATAACAGTCTGTGTTGGGCGGTGGACGTCTGCTTCCAAAACTGAGCATAAGTTTTATTGGTCATTGTTTGGTTTCTCTTCTTAATCAGATCATATTTTTCAAAGATGTTCAGCTTTGCGGATCCCTATGGAATTTGGGTGGCCATAGTTATATTAGTCTACTTCTTTGAAACAGAAGTAGACATTGTTTGAAAGCTGACTGAAGGAATTGGTGTACCTCCTCCTTTAACCCCTTTGGCAGGATGAATATCTTCTTCCACAGACCTGGTAATAGTATGAATGATCTTAGTCTTTTTACTGTAAAACTAAAACTCCTCCGCTGATACTTCGGTGACTGAAAGAGAAATTTATTTCATTGGTCTTTTTTCCTTTGGCACTAGTCGAGTGACATTCTGGGAAGTCAGTACAAAGGAAGAATGATGTTCAATGTCTTCCAAGGTTTTCTCTTCCCACTGTATCTGATTTACATACTTCTCAATTTCCAGTTTAAGTGTGTGAGCATACTAAGCGCTTTTGTTTTTGGCTCTCATTTCCGCGATGATCCCACTTGGATCATATTGCCAAATAAAACTAGTGTTGAATTTCATTTCCTTTAATATCTTTTCTGCCTCTTTTCTAGCAGCTTGACTATTGCAGATAAAAGGTCCTATCTTCCCCTTAATCCTCAGCGGTTTTTTTTTCTTCAGAGATACAAAGTGGATATCTTCTAAATTTATTATCTGGAGAATATACTCCAGTGAAAATATCCGAACGGGCAGATATTTGGGTAATTTGTATGGAGCCAACTCACATCCATACACTATGATTTATGTGTGGTCTTGATACAGGAACCAGTCTCCTGTCTTTACAAGGTCTGAGATATGTAAGATTCTCTGGATCTCTTCATTTATCCTTGGCTTTGGTCTCCCACTGAGCATGCTCACCACCGGATGATAAAACATATCAATGAACTGTTTGAAACTGAACTACGTGGAGTTTCTTATGAGAAGTGAAGTCCATTGGGTTACCGCTTGTGGTTTCCCGTCCTTTTCCATTTTCTACATCAGGAAAGAAAACCTTTCTACTTGAAAAAATATGAACATGTACTCTAGTACTGAGGAATACCGGAACATGTCCTTTGTGGTGAATTTTGAAAACTGGTCATGGATGTTTTCTGCCAAGAAAAAAATGTAGTCAAACTAGGTGGTGGCCTATTCCTCAACCAAAAAAATGGACATGAAACCTAATATAGGTTCATCCACCCATTCGTCTAAAAGGTAGCCAAGTAGGCAGCAAAGCGATGAAATAACTTGGTTCCCCCTTTCTAAGAACAAGGAAGAATGATACGAGAGGTTTTTCTTGGGGAGCTGAGCATCCTGTGGGAGAAAAAGATTGAAGATCTGGGCTCTTTGAGGAAAGGACAAGTTCTGATAGAGCTTCGCTAGGATTTCAAGGTTGAAAGGAGAGGTGGATTCGGTCCTGGGTATCTGCATCATCTAATCTATGGCCTCTGGCATGATAAAGAACATAGTCTCTCTTAATGATGAAACTACGGCTCTCTGGTAGGGGAGGTAATGAGCCTGGCATTTGAGGGAAAATTCAGGGAAATGATGGACTTGGGGAAAGACATATAGAGGAATATTTGACTCCCAGATCCCAATTTCATCGCTCTGATCCAAGAAGGTGTCTTTAAACCATGACTGCAACTTTGCGAAATCAAATTCACACTTCATCCCTGAGATAAGATAATCCTTGTCAGCCAATGGGATCCTGTCGAGATCGACAGAAGGTGGGAGGAAAGGATTTTCTTCGTCTTCTTCTTTTTTGGACTTTGGTTCCATCACTGTGAAAGGTACTTGCAATTCAAACAAAAATGTTAGCAGGTAATGGATATGGCTGGGTAGATGGCTAGATCAGAGAAGGGGAAGAAATTGTCTGGTGTGCAGAGAGGGTGAAAAGTGTGTCAATGGTGGGACAGGGGTTACTTTTGAGTGAACGGGTATCCGTTGGGCACGGGGGACAGGTCATCAGGCTAACGGGTGTGTGTCCTGTAATAAATTGGCAACGAATCCTCAAGAATGTGAGGATGTAGGAGAAGGATGCATGACATGTGCACCCGAATGACGTGGAGGATGATGATTGGGGGAATGAAGAAGGATACATGACCTGTAACAAGTGAACGGATAAGACAGGTGGAGAGGATATTGAGATGTGATAACATGAGGTGGTGGCAGTATGTCAAAAGGGAAGAGATGTGACGCAATAGATTAGTGACATGTTGGGATGGGGCCCTCCAGGAAAAACCATTCCATTTCGAACCCCCCACCCCCCACCATTAAAAGAAGAACGGTTGGGGGCTCTGAAATCTCTTGTAGACCATCCATCTACGTGCCTTCAGGATAACCGTAGATCTTTGCGCACTTGTTAATTCCCATTTCGGACCTCCCCCCCATTGTTAAAGGCAGAACAGTCGAGGGGGTTCGAAACTTCTTCTCGACCGTAGATCTAGGTTCCATTACCTCAGTCGTAGATCTATGTGCACTTTTTAATCAGTAAGTGTGAAATCATATATGTAGCGGAGACTTAGGCTTGGTGTTTTTTGTCGGTTTTGCTCAGCTTTCCCTTTTTTTTTTTACCATGGGGGTTAGTCAACACACTCCAAAAAATCAAAGTTATGAATATACATCAATCATCATCCATGCTTTATATACACAAAGATGATTAACCTATGCTCTAACCTACTCACCTATGATAATTATCCTAGCTTAAGCTATTGGACTAAGAAATTATTTTTTTCTAAGGTTATTTGCCCAAGATTAGGCTATTTGATCAAATTTGTTTCACTAGCTAACCTATCTACTTGGCTAAGATTAAAAAGTTTAGCCAAGCTCATTCACTAATCCTATCAACATCAATTTAAAGGACTTGTCCATGTTTAAACTATATGGACCAAGTCATTTTTATTGCATGGGGATTTATTCAATTTCTTTTATGCCCTCTTTTCTTTCTTTTTCTTTCTTTTTCTCTTCTCTTCTTTTCTCTTTCTTTTCTTTTCTTTTCTTTTCAAATCATTTACAGAATGGAAAATTATTTGCAAATCAAACACACTTAAAGGAATAAATCTTAATCACTATTTGATCCTATAAATTATAGGGTTATAACAATAGGGTTACATAGTCAACAATCCAAGGCAGCAATGCCCATGTATCCTCTACACCAAGAGAACTTTTGAGTGCTCACATATTTTGTTAATGAATCTGCAACATTCTTCAAAGTGTCCACCTTCATCAACAACACTTTCTTTTCTTCAACCATGTCTCTCACAAAGTGATATTGAATATCAATATGCTTTGTATTTGAATGATAAGTCGGGTTGTTCACCAGAAAAATTTCACTTTGATTATCACAATCTATTGTTACAGCTTGTTGTACCAACCCAATACCTGAACACAATCTTTGTAACCATATTGCTTCCTTACCTGCATGAGTGGTTTCCATGTTTTCAGCTTCAATAGTTGAAAGTTCCACTACATCCTGTCTTTTGCTCATCCAACTTATTTCTCCTCCAAATAGGTTAAACACATACCCACTTGTAGATCTCCTACGATCCATATCTCTAGCCCAGTCTGCATCCAAAAATACATGTATATCCAACAATCTATCCAGTCTCGGTCTTCCTTGGTATCACAATCCATATCTAGAAGTTCCACCCAAATACCTGGAAAACCTTTTTACTATTGTCCAGTGCTCCTTCCTTGGTTTTGACATATACCTTCTCAAAACTCCCACTGCATGTGCAATGTCTGGTCTAGTACAGATCATTGCATACATCAAACTACCAACTGCACTCGCATATGGAACACAATAAATGTCCTCCTCTTCATGTGTCTTGGGACAGTGATCCGTAGATAACTTTACACCAAAAGGAATAGGAACCTTGACCGGTTTACATTCCTGCATATTAAACCTCTGTAATATTGTCTCGACATATTTTCTTTGATGTAAATAGAGTTTCCTCTTTTTCCAA
Source organism: Picea engelmannii (assembly GCA_009831015.1). Lineage (NCBI taxonomy): Eukaryota > Viridiplantae > Streptophyta > Pinopsida > Pinales > Pinaceae > Picea > Picea engelmannii. The sequence goes on from ML777974.1 coordinate 656,255, forward strand.
TCTCATTTAATTTCCATGCCCAAAATGAAATTTGAAGCACCAAGATCCTTCATATCAAATTTAGAGGACAACTGAGCTTTCACATCCTGGATAATGTCCTTGTTGTTTCCTATCAACAACATGTCATCCACATATCAGACCAAAAAATCCAATTATCACCAATTAATTTAAAATACATGCAATGATCCTTTTTTCTTCTTTTGAAACCAAGTCCCAACATATAAGTAACAAATTTTTGACACCACATCCTTGGTGATTATTTTAAACCACACAGGGACTTTTTCATATTGCATACCAGATCCTTCTTTCCCTTCATAGAAAACTATTTTGGCTGCTTCATATAGATTTCTTCTTCCAGATCCCCATGTAGGAATGATGTCTTCACATCCCTCTGTTCTAATTCAAAATCAAATGAAACAACAATAGATAAAAGAAATCTTATAGAGGTTAACTTGGAAACAGGAGAAAAAATCTCACCAAAATCAATTCCCTCAACCTAGGAATAACCCTTTGCTACTAACTGAGCTTTGTATTTCTCCACTTTTCCTTCTACGTTCAGCTTCTTTTTAAATACCAATTTTTTGCCAATGGTATTTCTTCCAGTCGGAAACTCCACTAGATCCCAAGACTCATTTTTATCCAAGGCTACCATTTCTCCATCCATGGCCTTTTTCCAGATATTTCCATCCTTTGAATCCACTGCCTCTCTAATAATTCTAGGATCATCATCAGTAATAGACAAAAAAAAAATGAATGGGAATTATATGGATTATACCTTTTTGGTAGCCTTCTTTCTCGAACCGATCTCCTCAATACTTGAGTATGAGTATCTTCTTTTTCTTATTCTTTTTCTTCTGTAGAGTCATATTCATCATCCTTTAAATCAAACTCTATTTTCTTTGGTTCTTCCTTACTTGGTAGGACTTCATGTTTAACAACATCCTTCATTTCTCTAAATACCACATCTTGGCTATACACTACCTTTTTATTTTATGGGTTCCAAATCTTATAACCTTTGAGACCATATTTATATCCAATAAAGATACATTCTCAGCCTTCTTATCTAGCTTACTCTTGTTTTCATTTGGAACATGAACATATGCATCACAGCGAAATACCTTGAGATGTGTGAGAGAAGGTTTCTTACCATTCCATGTCTCTTGTGGAGTCTTTTCATCCAGCGTTGATGAGGGTGATCTGTTTACCAGGTAACATGTAGTACCCACTACCTCTACCCAGAAATATTTCCCTAACTCGACACCATTGAGCATGCACCTTTCTTTTTCCATCAGTGTCTTGTTCATCCTTTCTGCAAATACATTATGTTGAGGTTTATATGGAGTATTCTTCTGCCTTGCTATACCACACTTCTTACAGAATTCTTCAAATTCATTCCCGCAGAACTCTTCGCCATTATATGTCCTCAACACCTTAATTATTTTCTCTGTTTGATTCTCAACAAGAGCCTTAAACTCTTTAAACCCGTCAAAGACTTCAGATTTCTTCCTGAGGAAATATATCCAATTATTGCTTGAGAATTCATCTATAAATTAGACATAGTACATAGATTTTCCCAATCATGGGATCAACACAGGTCCAAAAATATCACTGTGAACTAGCTGTAAAATTCATTTTTCCCTCGTTGCACCACAGGGGAATCTTACCCGATTTTGCTTCCCATATACATAATTTTCAAATAAATAAAAATCCATAGAGCAGTTAGACATACCTTCAACCATACCTTTACCGTGTAGTAGTCGAAGTCCCTTCTCTCTGATATGCCCCAGTCTTTGATGCTACAACATAACCTTTTGTCCAGAGACTATAGGGGTTATTTCTTCTTCAACTCCAATATCAGGAAGAATTGAACTATTACACTCATCACTAATATTTCTTCCTTGCAGCTTATACAGAGTTCCAAACTGAACTCACTTCAACAAGACCATTTCTCCTCAAACCATCATGTAGGTTTCCTTTTCAAATATTGTTTTTACCCCTGCATCGTCTATTTTGCTTACATAAATCAAATTTATGGCCAATCCTGGGATGTGCAGAACACTGGGTAGTTTTCTAATCCTTCCATATATGAGCCTCAACTTGACTTTTCCTCTGCCTATAATTTTGGTTGTCGAGTCATCACCTCCATCACACCTCTCATATTCATAGAACCACTCCCTGTGGGGAATCATATGAAAGGATGCACCTGAATCAACCAACCATGCCTCATGATTTGCATGTGTTCTTGAAGAATCCAATTACACATGCCCTCCTTCTTCCTTGGAGGTATTTTCTTTTGTAGAAGGAGATTCTTCAGATCCCTTATTTTTCTCAACTTTGTATCTACATTGCTTCTTGTAGTTCCCTTCTTTTCTACATCTCCAACATACCTTTACAAACTTTCTGGGAGATTTAGATCTACCCTTAGACTTATATCGCCCACTTGATCACTTAGATCTCTTTATTTCCTGGGAGCGTCCTCTTGCAAATAATGTGTCTGTACTCTGTCCTTCCATATTCTTCCATCTCATATCCTACGATAGTAAGGATGAGACTACTTCATCAAACTTCAAGGAATTTGTGTTACTACCTATGGCCACAACCATAATATCCCACGAGTCTGGTAAAGAACACAATAAACTAATACACTTATCTTCATCTAAAATTTTAATCTCAATAGATACTAACTGACTTACCATAGTATTGAAGGCATTCAAATGCTCTGCCACTAAGTCTCCATCTCTCATCCTCAGGTTATACAGCTTCTTTCTCAAGAATATTTTATTTACTGGGGACTTAGACTAATACAACTTCCCCAACTTATCCCATAAATCCTTGGTTGTAGCTTCCATTGACACATTCAGTAATATTGAATCTGAGAGACACAATCGGATTGTGCTCTTTTCCTTCCGATACAATTTTTCCAGTCATCTATTGAAGTTCATGTAGGTGTAGTACCTGGATCTACCACGATCCATTGATCTCTATCAACTAATAGATCTTCCATCTTGAGCTTCCATATCTCAAAAAGTTTCCCATTAAACTTCTCGATTTCCATTTTCGAATTTCTCACCATTTATTTTCACCTGAAAAATCAATACCATAGATCTCCCACTGTAAAAAGGATTATCACAGTCTCGAGCCAAACCCTTGACCACAAAGGCAACCCCCTGAAGCTAACAAAGATCTGATACCAAATGTATATTTTAAGCTTGTACAATATTTATTGCAAGCATATTTTCAGTAAAAGAACATAAAAGATACAATGGAAAATACAAACATTACACAAAGATTTTTCCCTTGGAAACCCAAACCAGTAAAACCAACATATTCTATATTCATTCATAGTGATACATTGTATACAATATAATATATATATATATATATATAGGATCCAGCGGCATCCAAAACCCTAACCCAATGACCTGGAGTAGTCAACAACCCTAATTCCTTAACCAGAAATAGAAAACCATCGGCAAAAACCATGTGCCGAAAAACTGCTAAACAAGGACACGAAAATCAAGGCAACACAAAAATGAGGCAAAAATGTGACACATTTCTTGAGGAAAAAAAAATCTCAAATCCCCCTACGCGCTCGGCACAATGTAGACACCACTACTCATGCAAAGAATATAACACATACCCAACATCCTTGGCTTGGAAAGATTTGGGTTCTCCTAAGCTTGTGTCAAATACTAGTGAGTTGAGAGATTTTGTCAGAAGTCCTGCACGGGAGCCTTGGCCTCCCCCATTATATGTTGCTTAGAAGAGCATCCTCTGAGTCTTGGTTAAGCTCTTTTTAAACTCTCTAAAAAATGTAAATATTGTTGAGTGTACTTGTCTCTTTCACACTCATTAAATGGATTTGAAAGGATGTATATTTGGTGTAATTTTAACCCTTTTTCAAACCAAGTAGACTACTTACAAAAAAGGAATACTCTAGTCAACATTGGCTAGAAAAGTTCTCCTGGGTATTATTTTATACTTTTTCGGGCCTAAGGGACTAAATCTACAAAAAATGACATTCTTTGGACTTAAGTTTTAATCGCATTCCATCATCTTACTTGTACTATTGAGCCTATTTTTGGTTTCCTCTTTCTCGTTACAAACCTCTTACCTCAGAAATTTTCATCACTAGCCAAGAAAAGCCTTTGTTATATCCTTTGCAGCTTGACACCATGTACCCTAAGAGGAAACATTTCCCTGAGTGTCCATGCCCCGCATGCACTTCCTTGCATTGAGCATAGGTATGTTTCATTGTTTGTATCTAGTTTCCTATTCACAACACTCGTTTCCTCCCCTATATCATATCATTTATTTTCCTATGAAAAAACAAAAAAAGATGGGTGGGGAAATAGTATTATCTTATATTGGAAGTAGTTGTGTTTCCTTTGAACATAGAACAAACTTTTGAGTCCACAAACATCCAAATTTTGGGTTTAGAATGACCTTAGGAAGCTAAGCTTGTTGCTTAGAGTTTACTCATCTGACTGGATTCTTCCAGTCCCTATGGAAAGTTTGTTGATGCCTCCTATATCATGAAGTTTTATCATCAATTCTATGTTTCTTGAGTTATCCATATGTCTCATGCTCTTGTTCAAAGGAAGTCTATAATCCCGTGTCATCCATTTGTCATAACTCTTGAATTTTCATGTCATCCATACCCTCGGTGTATCTCAAAGTCATATGAAGTTGTAGTTCTACCATGCACCCTAGTCCTACATTCATTATGGGTAAGTAAACATGAACCCAGTGTTACACATCAAAATTACTCACTTCGATAGTGTCACAAGTGTCATCATTACAAGTGTCGCAAATGTCGCACTTTTCTCACAAGTGTCCCAAGTGTCAGGAAAAGCATACTGCCATAATGCCTATGTCGTGCCTATAACGACATCAGAAAGGCATTTGAAACACCTCAAACATTTGATTTGGAAGAAGAGGAATGGTTAACTAGGTTTATGAACCTCTTGTCATTTGAAAGAAACACAAAATTTGAGTTTTTAGAGGAGAACACTCCCCTATACCTCTCTCAGGAGTGTTGGCGCTCCCCTATAGACTATCAGGGAGAATTATAACACTCCATTTGTGATCCGGATTATTTTGGGCACGAAATGAGAGCGGAGATATAATAAAGAAATGCACAGAGATATTGCAGATATTCAATAATATAACAGAAATGTATCAGAGATGAAACCATAAACACAGATATACAGTAATACACGATTTCTATTAATCAAATAAATGTACAGAGACTGTAAAAATACAGAGTGAAAGACTCGCTAGAATGGTGGCAACTTATCTCTGAGAAGAGATGTGACGGCTACTCGCATTCGCAAGAAGATGATTAC
>ML777974.1:664567-681459 GCA_009831015.1 Picea engelmannii
GTTGGAAAGGTATCGTCGAGGATATTCATTTTGGGGGCTCAATCATGCCTTTGGCTATCATTGAGAACCTCTATCTCGAAAAACCTTCATTTATCTCCTCAAAATGGCCCCGGAAGTTAAAACCTGCTAAAAATAGTAAATTCCCAAAATGGTCAGAAAACTGTTTTGAGCCATTTGGAAAAGGTGGGTGGCCACCGATATCCACCTAGATCAATCTTCCCTTTTAGAGGAGTGTTTATACTATCAAGAGTGTTGGTGCCCCCCTATACATTACTAGGGAGCATTATAACACTCTGATTGCCCTTTTGGGGGAGCGCTACCTATTCTGGGCAACAGTTGGTTTGTTGAGAAGAATAGGGGAAAGATCTCTTCAATATTTGAAGGTAGTTGGATTCGAATCCTTGGTCAAGCCATGATCTTAGGGAAAATCCCTAACTGAAGGAAGAAAATCCTCAACTTACCCCAAAGATATCTCAAGTGGTTGGGCCTCTCCAAGCCTATATAAGTAGGCTTTCTTATGGTGAAAAGGGGGGAGGATGGAAGGCATGAAACCTATGATCTCATAGGAAACACACAGTGAAGTAGAGGAGAATTATCAATAAAGTTATTTTCATTCTGATCGTGGGTCTTTTGAGAAAGGGTTAGACAAGGAGGACTTGATGAAGATGTTGCACTTGCATCTACGGTTGTAAGTTTCATTCGTTGTTGTTCTCATTAATATGATATGCTTGGCCTGTTTCTTTCTAGTTTGTGCTTAATACCACATGAAATTGTCTCTAATAGATAGATCTATTTCAAACTAATCTCAGTGGAGTAGGAAGTGGTTGTACTTTTTGTTTGTCTACAGGGCGAAAGATTGGAGCTCAACTCGGACCATGCAGGGACAAACACTGGTAAAAGGTACTTATTTTGTCCTTCCTCCTCACACATTAGTTTATCTATATCTAGAAGGAAGTCAGTGACCATGATAAGCATATTCTGTCTTAAGAGTTAAGAGTCTAGCTCTCAAGAGGAGATCTACCTATCCGCAAGGAGATTTTCCTTCAACAGAAATTGACAACTCCACTGAAGACGAATCGAAACTTTTAGTTTTGGTTTTCCTCATAGACCTTGTCTCACTCTTTGTTGTTATTAGACCTTTTTCACCCCATATGTTTGATTTCACTTGCTTATTGAATCCTTAGTCCATCACAAGCATCTTGATTGACAAAAAAAAATTGACTGAAATTTTGGGTTTTTGGACAATTTTCTGAGTTTTTGAAGCCTGGCACCCCTGTGCCTATGTTAGCCTAGCGCCATCACTCCATGGAAGTCTTAGACAGATCTTTATAATTCTCTGGTGTCCCTTACACCAGAGCGCCAACCTCTCCTTTGCAAAAATACCTTCCAAAATTGCATTTTCTGAGGTCCAGACCCTGTTTTTTCACTTGCTGAGGTTCTTTGTGATTCAATGCTTCTTCCTATTGACCTTTGACATCCTTCCTCCTAAGAATTAAGCACCTTTATGTTCATATTTTGTGGTCTTCTTCCTTATTTTTGAGTTTTTCTACTGTTGAGAGCTTGAAATCAATCCACTACTTTTTCTCTCCTATCCGACTGAGCGGGAACTCTGGTGAAGGGCATCAATAATCTGTGAATCATCTTATTTGGTTCTTTGAGGTCATTGTTCTTAAAACATCTCTCTTTTGTGTGAATTGTTTGATTTTTCTTTGTTATCTTTTATTTTCTGTTTGCTTCTTGTTTCAATCATAGCAAGAGGGTGTGTGTCATTTGTGTGAATTCTGCTTATACTTGTCTGAATCTCCTTGATCTGAAAGGGTAGTTGGTAGGAGAAGCTTTTTGCATTGAATTAATCATAATTCACATACAAACGACAAATATACATTTTAGTGATTGGTTTGCATATTAGAAGGTGTTTTTGAAATTTTTTTAGCATTGTATTGGATTCGATTGAGAACCAATTGATTGAGGACATTTCATATTAGTGTTTGATAGTGAAAACGACTCTTTCTCTTTCCCTAAAATAGGTGTTCATTGAAAATAAACGATTGCTTATCATCTTTCATGCATATTTTTTGGAATTGAGTCCTCATCCCATCAGTTTCACTTTCATGCACCCTTTGAGTAAAGAACAGCTGTAAAACGAACGTTAATTAAAAATTATCTAGAACATTTTTTGTTTTTAGGATATTCCACCAACAGTAGACTAGGGTTAGCACTTTGGATTAGGTTGTGAGTACAACTCTCCAAATTTTTCAAAACAAACATTAGCATCCTGAGCTAGGGAGAGTCAAATCCAATTGTCGTATTGGTTTTCTGGGATCCCCCTCTCACACAGGGGTTACGCACGAGGTCGCATTCGGGTGAATTACGGAGATTATCCCTCCGTGGTTAAACTGTTTGTAGTGGTCAGATTGTATATTGGGGATCACTTGAAGGTATACCCACGATTATGTGTGGGAGCCTCTCGGGTTGATTTCGGACTTGTTATCTTGTCCATACGTTTCGGATTGGACTGTCGATTGTACCCTCCCAGGGACTCACTGTGAATTGGTGTCTTTAGTTGCCATAATATTTAGGTACTTACACAAGGTGATAGTGAAGGGAAGCCTCACTGTACCTGGAATAGACATTGGTCAAACTCACTCGGGCTCCTTGGGTAAATCCACAATTACTACATGGAAGCTTGCACCAAGTTGAAAGTCCGTTAAGCAGGTCGCCATTGTAACTATTCCACCATATCCTAGCCCCTTCTTGACTTGATCACACGACATTGGATTTCATCACCAACTAGTACGATCATCGAGAGAAGTTTTTGTCTGCTTGGTTGATTGCTAGATTTTATTAGCGTATGTTGTTTCTTTTTGTTAGTTGGCCCTAGATTTTTAGTGTGTTTTGTTATTTTCCACAATTGAGCCTGTAGACAATAAAGGTCTTCGTCGATCACATAGGATGAAAGGGCTTCCTCCAAAAGGCTATCAACCCTTACCTCCTAACCCTCCAGAAGACAACTACCATAGAGAGGTAGAAAATCAATCTGACGTTGGAAGTTTTATTTCTCCTCCGTTAGATAACTCAAAAAGCACTTTGGTCATAGTTGAAAATCCCACTACATCTGTGTCGGTAACTCCTCTCAAACCAATTTTGGTTCATTTAGACTCCCTTGGGAACGTCATAGACGAAGATATCCCACGATTACCGGAGAGGATTTTTACCGAAACATATATGGGATCCACATAACCAATCTTTGGTGATGAGTATAGGACTCTTGTACGTCCTAGCACCGTAGTAGAAACCAATCCCACACCTGATCATTCTGTATGGAGGACTTCATCGAGACACGATCTTTATGAACATTTTGAATCCTTTCGACAACCTTTTCATCCTCATGACCCTCCTAGTGAAACAGGACCATCCGTTCAAACCATGAATCACCCAGTCGATCAGGTTATTAACCCTACTATTACACCATCACAAGTCCATCCTAATGTTGGACTCATCATCTCTACTCATCTCCAAATCACTTCAATATCTACCCCCGTTTATACAAGCTTTTACTCTACAGCCCCACATGTTCCACATGATCCTGTTGGGACATCTGCTCACCCGAGAATGCAGACTCCTACTGGCCAAACACAACAAGTTGGAGGGAAACCACCATCTAACAAACCTTTTCCTCCTGGAGGACTACCTTTCCATGGCAGGCCTACCCCTCCCGGGGGATAGCCCCTTTTTCATGCTCCTCCTGGAGGGAAACCTTCGTTTTTCAGTCATACCCCGGTCGTAAATCCATCGCTGACAGGGGGGAAACCCTCGTTTGCTGGAAACCCTACATAATATTGGGGAGTATCTTTAGGAGGCACTTTTACTCAACCCCACATTGGGGGGCACTCATATAATAACCCACTAGGAGGAGTATCCAATCCTATTCCTTCCGGAACATCTTACGGACAATCTTATCCGAGCGGCATCCCAAACACCACCTGAAGTTCTCCGGGACCATATTCTTATCCTCCTCATGGGTCTAATGTATATCTGCCTCCGGGATTTACTCCTTACCATTATCAAGGGAAAAAAATTTATAATACTCAAAATCCACCGGGTTATACAAATGTTTCTCATGCACCATCGATTCCTTCTTATCCTGGCCAGCAACAACTGTATGTAGGAGGACCTACTGGTTACAAATATCCACCTAACCTAGTTTATGGTCCTACTGGTGTTCCTATGCCGCACCAGTATCATTCGCAAATTAACCGACAACTACCTTTCCTTGCGACTCTGGATCTCCCAGACTTGTCTCGGTTAACTAATGATCCTATTTTTCATTCACCGGTTTGGCCAGTCATTCCAACTAAACTTCCTTCTGATATTCTGAAATTTGACAGAAACCCTGGTGAAGATCTGAACAACCATGTGATGACTTTCCATTTGTGGTGTTCATCAAACTCCCTCATGGATGATTCTATATGTTTGCGTCTTTTCCAGCGAACACTTACCGGTTCAGCAACAAAGTGGTATATTGAATTACCACGTGCTTCTTTTCATGATTTCAATTCCCTTGCCATGTCTTTCCTCACACACTTTCAACTACCTATTCACTACGAGACGGGTACTGAACTCTTGACCTCCCTTCGTCAAACTAACTCTTTGCATATATCTGACCATATTCATGAGTGGAGGCAACGACGAAGGATGATCAAGGCAGTCATTCCTGACATACTATTGGTGGAATGGTTTACTAAATCACTGTTGCCCCCAATCGCTCGTGATGTCGCTATGGGTGGTGCGGTCACAGAGGAACAAGCCATCGCTCGGGCTCAGTATTTAGATTTGGTTTATTCCCAATCTGGTACTTTGTATGATTTTCTTCTGAATGTTGCTCGAGCTAATACCGATCCTTCTAAGCCATCATCCTCATCTCATGCGGATGGTGTTATCGATTCCTTCAAAACTCAATCTTTTTCCAAATTGACTACACCCTCCTCTACCTCCCCCCAAACTCAGATCTATGAGATGAATGCAATTCAATATGCCCCTTCGCAACAATGCAGAGGTAAGAAGAAGACAAAGAATAAATCAAAAAATAATAATGAACAACTAAAAAATCAATCTCAACCACCTGCTACCGAAAAGAAAACACAACGGAAGCTAAAATTCCCATGTATCATTTGTGGTGATGATCACTACACTCGAGACTGTCCACTTCGCAATGAAGTGGCCAAAATTTTCCAAGGAAAGTCACAACCAGCTGTGCTTACTCAGCCTTTTCCACAGCAGCAATCCATGGTTGCTCAAACCCCCTCTCTTGGGGGTAGTTCTAGTGATCCTCATGATGAGGCCTCGTCAAGTGCACATATTTATATGTTTAATGGGATCAATTTGACCACTTTCTCTAAGACATATGACACACTAGGTAACCCTGAAAAAGGAAAAGACACTAACGGTACCTGTAATTTAACGGATCCATCATCATCCTCTGTTAGTCTTCCATCAGTTAATCCTCCGTCTGGACCACTCTAGATTGAGAAACCCACGTTAGACTCTATCTTACGCCCTCCTAAGAGCACTATACGTAAATCTACCTTTAATCCTAGTTCACGTGCCGCCCAGAACTACAACATTATTGAAGATTTGGCTCAAGCATCGTGTGCTATATCTACATTAGAAGTTCTACAGCACTGCCCCAGTCAACTTAGAACACTCTTAGCCACTCTTGGCATTGTTGATCCTAAGTCATCCAACCATATCATGTTTAACCTGGACAATTATGCGTCTCGACTCTCTCACCAACTTGATTTTCAAGTTGATGTCGTTGTTCATAATCAACAAATCCACCGAACTATTCTGGATGAGGGAGCCTCAACTTGTGTCATGTCTTTGGCGTGTTGGAAAGTTTTAAAATCACCCGCACTCAAAAAATCCCCAACGATGTTACGCACCTTCGATGGGCGAGGTTTTCATCCCCATGGGATTTTACAGTCCCTGCCCATCCAATTGGGTGTCAAAACTGTTACTGTTGATGTCAAGGTGGTTGATGCTCCCCTCAATTACAACTTGTTACTTGGAAGAAGTTGGTTTTATGCTATGACTTTCGTTGCCTCGTCAGTTTTTTGATGTGTCCAATTTCCTCATCGGGTCAAAATTGTCACTGTTGATCAGTTGGATTTCTGTACGACCTATGCTCGCGCTCCCACTACCAACAATATTCCTTTCTTGGGAGACCACAAGATCATGTATGAAATCATTGGTGTTGGCTTACTGAAAGATTCTAGCCTCATGGGTACCTTCCCTACACCACTTCCACCGACTACATATCATATTTCCACCATCGATATGATTTCAACCATGGCTTATCAATCTTTGGAATCATCTGACTCTTGGATTGTACCTTGTCCATTGGAATTCGATGCACTAGGTGACACTGTGCCACTTAGTCCATCCGAAACATCATATGTTTCTATCCAATCTGCTTCTCCCTCATCAGATGACCAACATCTATTGGTGGTTGACGTTTCCTCGATGCAATCACGGTTGAGTTCCTTGTCGTCTGCGATCGACTACATTTCCCCAACTTTTCCTTCGGCTGAATCTATTTCGTAGATGCTTCACATTGACAAGTTACCTTGGGATAATAACCGTCACCGATCCTCTTTTCTTCCCCCTCGTGAATAAATTCGGGCAGATATACAGTCTATCTCCCCTCCTGATGTCGATTTTCTATCTTCTCCCATGCTTTCAACTTCCGATGATTTGGATCCGGTAGTAGACATGGTGATTTATTTGGTAGGGTTATTGGAGCCTGATCTCCTTACTCCTATCGCAACCCTCGACATGTGTTCCTTCCCGAGTGTTTATCTTCCATTTAGCGAAGATCTCCTAGAGGCCATGACCGAGTTTTGTCCCTTGACATGGTATCCTTCCAGAACATTATCCTCTTGAAAGCCATGATCAAGAAGCAGTTACGAGCATAGTTTCTCTTCTTTGTGGCAAGCTCGTTAAAAAATGAAACAGAGGTTATGAGCATAGTTTCTCTTCTCTGTGGAAAGCTCATTAAAAAATGAAACAGAGGTTACGAGCATAGTTTCTCTTCTCTGTGGCAAGCTCGTTAAAAAATGAAATAGAGGTTACGAGAATAGTTTCTCTTCTCTGTAGCAAGCTCGTTAAAAAATGACATAGAGGCCACGAGCATAGTTTCTCTTCTCTGTGGCAAGCTCGTTAAAAAATGAAACAAAGGCTCTGAGCATAGTTCTTTTCCTATGTCAAGCTCATTAAAAAATGAAACAGACACATCTCTTGAACCTTCTTTTCATCCACCCTTCTCCTTTTTCTCATCTACTAGAGAAATTGGTGACAACCTCAAAGTCGGTGAATGAATTGAAGCTTGGAGGGCATGTCTCCAACCTTTGATGATCTTTCTGGAGTTAAGAAACTAGCTTTCAAGATGGGGGCATACCGATCTTAGTCTTTGTTCTTTCTCATGCTCATAAATACATGAGAATGCATCTGGGTAAACTTTTATCTCTTTTTCGGACCTATATGGATACACAAAAAAGGAACCTCCTAGAGTCTTATTTAATCTCTTTTCAGACTCTCTAAACATTAAAATATCGTCAAGTGATCTTGCTTCCTTTCCCACTCATTAAAAGGTTTGAAAGGGCGTCTTTCGAGTGATAATTTATCTCTTTTTCGGCCTCGCAAGACTAACATTACGAAAAAGGACAACATTGGAGTCACCTTTAAGTTCTTTTCAGACTCTCTAAACATGAAAATATTGTCGAGCGACCTTGTTCTCTTCACGCTCGTTAAAGTATTTGAAGAAAACATCTATTGAGTGATAATTTATCTTTTTTCGATCTCATCGGACTACTTTACGAAAAAGGAACTGAGAGAGTTCTCTTTTAAGTGTTTTTCCAGACTCTATAATCATGAAAAACCTTAGAGGTTTTTGTCTTTGGACTCACTAAACAAACATCGACAAGCCCATACGGGACCGAACCCTTACTTCTTCCAGTTCATTAAACAAAGGAAGAGGAACTTACTAAAGGTGAGTTATATCGAGCATGTGTTACCCTCCTCGAGATCATTAAATCAAAAAGAGTTACTCATCTATCTGGATGGGGGAAAATTTTGAAAGAAGCAAGCCAAGCAGTTTTTGAGAACATCATCGAGTAACTCTTATGGTCGCCCTTGAACACGGCACCTTGTCTTTGCATGCATTTCAATCCATTGAACCTCTACATTGAGCCAATCCTTTGAGTTTCCTATATTCATTTGGGTCACCTGACGTAAGTCACAACATCCACTGCATCATCAAGTTTTGGTCCATGTCATGTTTTTTTTGTCATGCCTCAGTGTTCAAGGGAAGTATTCACCTCGAGATTCAGCCATCACAAATATCTTGTCTCAATACCCATGTCAGTCCATGTTCATTTGATCTACCAATTACATATCTGTGTCTATTTTGTGTTGATGATGGGGGATACATCAAGGCCCTCCTTTGACAAGTCTATTCTTGTCGACTTCAACACAATATCCAGGAACTAGACTTAGAAACCAATTAGTACTTTGGGACCTGCATGCCTCACTGGCAGGCCTCCTCACATCCGATAGTGGGTTTACATCATCAACCTCTGATCGGATGATTCCACGGATGTTCGACTTCAGCTCCTCCATTCGCATTCGTTGGAATGTACTAAAGTACCTTGGGAATCACTGACATCAATGGTGACTTCCCTCGTGCTTGTTAACAGTTTACATCATTGACCGGTAATCAAGTGGTTTCTGCCATGTTCAACATCAGGACATCTATTCACATGATTAAATTCGTACTACATCAGGATCAGTAAGAAGACCCTGGGTTGAGTGATCACTCTGATATGTACTTTACCTAGGTTGCAACGAAATTTCTCCTGAACAAATGACACATATACTGTCACATAGATCCACTTTGTATTGGTCGTGGCTATGTTTTTTCATCTCGTAGATCCACTGTGTATTCTTCATGGCTACGATCAGCTCAGGTCATACGAGTATAGATCCACACTGTATCCTCGGTGGCTATACCTTTTATCAATACAATTATGGATCCGCGATGTATTTTATGGTGGCCATATCTTGCAAGTCTTTATCACCCAAGCATAGGTATGCATGTCTTGGGTTTGAAACATGTCATAATATTTGTTGGATGTTTGTGTGTAGCTTCTGTCAGGTTCTCTGCGTCTATACCCTTGCTTGAAAGTCTACAAAGCATTTCAGTTATCAGTTCTCGTCTTCTAACTTCATACTTTGGGGGGCAATCTGTTACACATCAAAATTACTCACTTCGATAGTGTCACAAGTGTCGTCATTACAAGTGTCACAAATGTTTCATTTTTCTCACAAGTGTCGCAAGTGTCACGAAAAGCATAATTCCTATGTCGTACCTATAATGACATTAGAAAGACATTTGAAACACCTCAAACATTTGATTTGGAAGAAGAGGAATGGTTAACTGGGTTTATGAACCTCTTGCCATTTGAAAGAACCACAAAAATTGAGTTTTTAGAGGAGAACGCTCCCCTATACCTCTCTCAGGAGTGTTGGTGCTCCCCTATAGACTATCAGGAAGCGTTATAACACTCCATCTACCCTTTTAGAGGAGCGCTACTACTATCAGGAGTGTTTGCACCCCCCTATACATTACTAGGGAGCATTATAACGCTCTGATTGCCCTTTTGGGGGAGCGCTGCCTATTCTAGGCAACAGTTGGTTTGTTGAGAAGAATGGGGGAAAGATCTCTTCAATCTTTGAAGGCAGTTAGATTCAAATCCTTGGTCAATCCATGATCTTAGGGAAGATCCCTAACTAAAGGAATAAAATCCTCAACTTACCCCAAAGATATCTCAAGTGGTTGGGCCTCTCCAAGCCTATATAAGCAGGCTTTCTTATGGTGAAAAGGGGGAAGGATGGAAAGCATGAAACCTATGATCTCATAGGAAACACACAGTGAAGTAGAGGATAATTATCAGTGAAGTTATTGTCATTCTGATCATGGGTATTTTGAGCAAGGGTTAGACAAGGAAGACTTGATGAAGTTGTTGCACTCGCATCTACAGTTGTAAGTTTCCTTTGTTGTTGTTCTCATTAATATGATATGCTTGGCCTGTTTCTTTCTAGTTTGTGCTTAATCCCACATGAACTTGTCTCTAATATATAGATCTTTTTCAAACTAATCTCAGTAGAGTAGGAAGTGGTTGTACTTTTGTTTGTCTACAGGGTGTATCGAGGAGCGAAAGATTGGATCTCAACTCGGACCGTGCAGGGACAAACACTGGTAAAAGGTACTTCTTTTCTCCTTCCTCCTCACACATTAGTTTATCTAGATCTAAAAGGAAGTCAGTGACCATGATAAGCATATTTTGTCTTAAGAGTTAAGAGTCTAGCTCTCAAGAGGAGATCTACCTGTCCGCAGGGAGATTTTCCTTCAACACCCAGTAGTTGACATATCCTCATTGGTCGTTGACTAGGGGTTTTCCCTCATGTTCGACGAAAAGAAATCTATTCACACATTGGGATTCATGTAGTGTCTTGGATGCCATTAGCCTTATTGGTGGTTTCCTCTCCTTTTTCACAGGTCTTCCTTATTGGATGTTATTCATAGGGTATTTTTCATGCACTACTTGCATCTGGTGCATGCGAGAGACACACAGGGTCATCGGTTCATGAACACCCTATTCGTTCAATCTCCTACTAATCATCAAGATATTTCTTTGTACCTCGTTCTGACTGATGAGAGATTCCCTAATGCTCTCCTTTCAGCAGGTCTATTTCCATTGACTTCAACTCATCTATTCTGGAAATGAGGCCTAGAGTCATATGAGTACCTAGAGGCTTGCAGTCATCAGTGGCAGGTTCTCCTGCCATCAACAATTGGGAATACATCAATGTCTCCTTATCGATGGATTCTTCAAGTGTTCAACCTTAACACCCTTATTCACACTTGTAAGAATGTACTCGGTGCCTTGATACCTACTTTCATTATCGGTAGGTTGTCTCTCATTTGTTAATGGTATACCTTAATGACCGATAATCAAATGAAGTCTCATTGTGTTCAACATCAAATCCTCTATTCACATGGTGTAGACTTGCACCTTCGACGGATAGTGTATAATACCTCCAACTTACAGTAGCAGCATTCCTATTATTTTGTTGTCTTTCATTGGACCAATACCTATATGACTTTAGTGATCATGGGAGATCAGATTGTACTCTATGTATATGGATATATTTAGATTGATTTTGAGACTAGATTCCATTGTTCCTTGTTCATGACTATGACAACCTATGGCACTTCGTATTTCCTATTCATGGCCATGAAAAACCATTTGATATATTTCCACATGGATTTGCAGTGTAATTCATATTGGCATCCATGTGTACAAAGTCATTATGAAATGTAATATTCTCATGAGTAACTAGCACTTCCAGCTGAGTCTCCATTACTCCACTTATGGGAATTATAATGCATTTCTGCCATCACAAATACTCCTCTCACCTCACACATTAGGGGGGCATCTGTTACAACAAATTTTTCCTCACCCCATGCATCTTGCTTGGATGACCTTTCCATTTCCCTATGCATACTTGAAGTTCCCTTTTATATCTTCCATAGCCAAAAAAGAACATTTTCCCACATATACGTGCCCTATCAGTTAGACAACAAGTGTATACACAGGTTTCTTCACTACAACCCGCGTACATCATGTTTGATGCTCAAAATTAAAAATTATGTCGGGTTTCCATGCCATGTCACGAGATCCATGATCCTTGACCTTCCATATAGTAGAAACACTTTGACTCGGCCCTTCAGTTCCATTTGAAGTCTATAAATTGAGCCATATCCAAGCCTTGGAAATAGATAATTCAACTTTGAGAGAAAAGACACTATGGAGAAATTTCACTTCATATTGAGTCAACATCCCTTTATTCTTGAAAGTTTGAACCCCTTGTTCAGCCCCTAAGCTCTTCCTTCTTTGTGATGGAGAACCTCATTGTCTCCTTTAGAT
The DNA here is from genome assembly GCA_009831015.1 of Picea engelmannii. Taxonomy (NCBI): domain Eukaryota; kingdom Viridiplantae; phylum Streptophyta; class Pinopsida; order Pinales; family Pinaceae; genus Picea; species Picea engelmannii. The sequence goes on from ML777974.1 coordinate 676,615, forward strand.
GAGCTTGCCTTTAGTGGAGGATTGAAGTGGTGGAGGCCCAACTCAAGGGACTTAGTTTCTCGATTCCTATTTGTACTATTACAAAAGTTTGTCACTTATATACTTCTATTGATTATTTTAATAGAAATACTATTTTCTCATCCAATTGATATCTTGTGAATATTTGAATTATTATTCCATGGGCATATTTGTCATGAATGCTTATGGATTATGTTAATCTATATGCTAACATTATATAGTATCACCATATTCTTGTGTATCTTGGTTATTGAGGGCAAGTTTTGAGTTGTGTGCTCAACGATGGTATTCATCAAACGTCTGGACGAGGTAGGCTCTTAGCCTTGTCTTGTTAGCATTTCATTTATATAGCATACTTGGGACTAGAGTTGATTTATGCATGTCATTCTATTTGTCGTGGTTTACCCCATGTCATAGAGATATTTTCCTCGTAACAGGTGTGTCACACTGACACCCATGCTCTCCCAAATATAAGGGGTTGGACTCCATCACATACCTAGCTGTGTGTGTGAAAGATTCACAACTCTTTTTCATATTTTATTATTTTATTAATCCTTATACTCTTTGTATTGATTAACAAAAATAATTAAACATATTGAATATTTGTTTATAAGAACATAAGGCATGTCACTATGTAATGCTTTATGTGAATTCTCATTTAATATGAATATTAATATTGAAAACATATAAATTATGATGAATATCAAATCAGGACTGTGGATACCCCTATGCATGACTATGCGATCAATGCAAATATTACAACAAGGAACCACATAAGCATGTGTAACCTATGAGCATTTCAAAATGAGATTAAAACTATATTTAGAATATTTTGTATAATTAAATTGGTAGATAAAATGCTTTTCATAGCCACAAACAAGATGAAAAATATGCATACAAAATATAACACGAGGATTTTTATAGTGGAGAAAATATCAAAGTGAAAAACCCCCTCTCTGAAGACCACATTGCATTCCTATCCGTATGTTGCAATGGTAAAAGACCATACAATATATGATTTGGGCATAATAAAAGTGAAGACTATTAACGACCTCATTAAACATGAATACTAACCCACTAATTCATTGATCAAAAGTCTATATGGAAATTTGTTGAAAATCATGCCAATGATTGAGAAGTCGCCATGGAAAGTAACTATGGAATAATCAACTATTCAAAAAATTATTTCAAAGCATCCTTGTGTCCCTTAAAAAATATTTTTTCCCTTAAAATATATATGTAAATGGAGGAACTTTTATTAATATACATGATGATGATTACATCCACGGTTCAAATGATAAAATTTGAAACTAATAAAAAAAAAAATTTATTATATATATTTACCTTTATAAAATTCAAAACTAATAAAGATTTGTTTTTATAATATATATTTACTTTTATAATAAAAAAAAATTAAAAAGGGGCAACATTTTTATAAAATTTTGATATACCACTCATAATGTATGATTACAAGTGAAAATTGTAATAGGTGGAAGCTAGAAATGATTGATGTGCTTCATAGTCATAGTTTATATTGACTTACTAACATAGAAAAAAGGAACAGTAGAATGTAGAAAAAACAGATTGAAGAAAAGATGAATCAGCTTGAGGAATCTTTGTTAGAGGGAACACTCTTCAAAATTTATTCAACTTGGAATCTTGGGAATTTAACCGAATTGAGCATTCATTGTGTCAAATGAAGAAACTACTATAACAACCAAGGAATCTCCTTGGTTGAGTTAAAGAAAAAGGATAACCAACTAATTCAAATCATACTCAATAATATGCATTTTCTTTATCATGATTTTGTTTCTATTTATTGCAATATGAATAATTCATTTAATAATATTGGTCTTGATGATTTTAACACCTTTTATAATACCCTGATTGAAGATATATATATAGGTACATTATATTCTCAAAAAAATATGTTTATATTAAAAAAAATTGGATGTCCAAAATTATTAAAAATATCAATCAAATAAAAGGAAAAAGAACTACTCTAAAAATAAACATTGCAAAAGTACTATGGAAAATTCGGACACTATGAAAAACGATGTTTTAAACACCTAAAAAGCATTAAGAAATAGATTAAGGAGATTACTCTAACCATTCAATAGTAGAACCACTTCCAAGCTGATGAGAAGGCTTTCTATACAACTACCTATCATATTATTTGTTCATAACCCTTTTATTACTTTGTTGAAAGATAATATTTCTCAATTGTGGAGATCTAATACCAATGTTAATGAACATTTTTTTTCAATTTGTGAAACTATTATCTAGCTTCATGATGAGATGAGGTAAATACATGTACCCATATATTATTCAACTTTGTGAGAAGTTTATTTTAATTTAGTATGGTAATATTAGACTCATCAATGTGTATCAAGATCTTAAAAATACTTATGATTTATTTCTTCAACAATTGATTTAAAATAATGAGTTTATTTAAGATTTGTGTTCTCTCAATCAAAACCATGTACATAAAATATAAGAAACCTAGGTCTTTATTGTTAACATTACATGTTACATGGAAGGATTCCTGCTTCTTTTCTGAAGGTGATAGGCAAAGAAAATTAGTGTGGAAATTAAAGGTTTTAAAGATCCAAACAAAACTCTGGTATAAAGAAGTTTGTGCCAGGAACAAGGCACAACTGGAGACCCTAGAAGTTGATATAAAGGAGACAATTGTGAGTCTAGTCGGGGATACAACAAATCAGGGAGCAGAAATTCATCTACAGATGCTAGAAAGTAAAAGAAACAAACTACTACGTGATGTAGAAGAGTAGTGGAGAATTCGTAGTAGGGCCATCCGGATAAAAAGTGGAGACAATAATACAAAGTATTTTCATAATGTTGCAAGCCACAATAGGAATCGGAAGCATGTTTTGGAAATCAATGATGAAAATGGGTTCACTCTTACAGACCAAGGAGTGATAAAGGAGGAATTGGTATCCTATTACAAAAAGTTTATAAGGCTCCGTCTATTGTTAATACCAATGAACAAGTCAAGGTAACTGGTCTCTTTCCCAAGATGGTAAATGATGATGAGTCCGACCCTCTTTACAACCCCGTTCGTATGGAGGAACTAAAGTCTGTTTTATTTCAATTCAAAAAAGCTAAGAGTATGGGGCTGGATGACTGAATTCTTTATCTTTTTTTTTTACTTAGTTGGGGAAGATCTCCTTGAGATGGTGGAGGATTCGAGACATAAAGGCTCCATAATATGGAGTCTAAACTCAACCTTTCTAAATCTTATACTGAAGGCAAATAAACCAGTTACCTTCGATGGTTTTCGTCTTATTTCCTTTTGTAACCTTTGTTATAAAGTGATATCCAAAATAATTGCAAATCAAATTAAGATGATCCTATCAAGGTCACTCTCTGCTGAACAGTTGGGATTCTTATAGGGAAGGTGGATACAAGATGCAATAGGCATTGCACATGAAACTCTACATAGCATTAAGAAAAAGAATTTAAAGTCATTGGTATTGAAACTGGACTTGAGAAAAGCTTATGACTATATTGATTGGGATCACTTAAGACTGACTTTATTAAAAGTGGGTTTTGGAATCCAAATGACTAATTGGATCATGAGTTGTGTTACTCAATGGCGAGGCGACAGATTTCTTCTGAAGTGGCAGGGGCTTACACCAAGGTTGCCCATTATCACCGTTACTTTTCATTCTGGTTATGGAAGGACTCAGTCTATTAATGAAAAATAGCATTGTTGAAGGCACTCTAACAGGTATAAAGGTGTCCAAAATGATCAAAATATTACACTTACTGTTTGTGGACGATGTCCTTATTATGACTAAGGCAACATTAAAAGAATGGATGGAGGTCGACAACATTCTGCAGTTATTCTGTAAAGCATCGAGTTTATTGATAAACCAATCTAAAACAACTGTACATTATGAAGGGTTATCTGATGCTGAAATGACTCCATTAAGGGAGCTTCTTCCATATTCCTTTACCGAGCTATCAATCGATTTCAAATATCTAGGATATTTCTTAAAGACTGGGACATGTAAGGCTGAAGACTAGAAATGGTTAGTGAAAAAAATGGAAAAGAAGATCGGTTTGTGGTGCAACAAGTGGTTATCATTGGGCGATGGATTTGTCTTAGTTAAAGATGTACTGGAGAGCCAGCCTGTATATTGGATGTCCTTGGAAACCATCCCGTGCTCAATTTTAAATAAGATACGAAAATGGATGTACAATTTCCTCTGGAGTGGTCAAAAGACTACACAGTAGTTTCACTTATGTAGATGGGACACTCTTTCTAGACCAAAGAAATGTGGCGGATGGGGAATCTGTAACCTCCCTCTTTTTAATACGACATTATTGGTTAATACTCTTTAGAGAGTATTGAATCAGGACGGTATTTGGAATATGGTTTTAATGGATAAATATTTACAAAACACTACTATGGTCAATTGGTTCAGGCAGGCATCCCACAAGCAGCTATCTGCATCTAGGATTTGGAATAACCTTAAAATAACAGTACATGTGATTCTCCACTGGCAAAGCTGGTGTCCAGGGTCGGGACACTTAATTTCCATTGGCAGGGATCAGATCTTAGGCCTGGGCGACAAAACCATCGTATTGGACGCGTTGATTACACAGTTAAAACAAAAGAGGATTATAGTATTGGCACAAGCAACAGTATCACACAATCATGTTTCTATATCAGAGCGTTGGTTAAGTAGTGAGGATCTAGGCTTAGCGAGAATATTAGCTATTGAATGGGAGATATATCGAAGAGTGCTACTAGGCGTTGGCATATCAATCTGTGATACAAATGACACACTTGTATGGACC
>ML777974.1:715915-726590 GCA_009831015.1 Picea engelmannii
GCGTCTACGGATTTGGGGGAGGGCCAGAGGCCGGTAAATTGCCCAATAAGTCCCCTGTCTGCTAAGTTCACTGCCGATCTGCAAGTTTCCTCCAAAGGCAATTCAACACTGGGAATGCTGTCCAGTTTCTTCACGAATTTCTGTTGCACTGCTGACGACGGTCTCTTAGAGGCTGCGGCGACCAACTTCCTGAATGCTTCCAGTTCTGGTAATGGGGGAGGGTTAGAGGTGGCGCCCCCACCAGCGTCCATGGCTGGGGGTGCCCTAATCGTTGCAGAGAACCCGAACTGGGACACGTCCTCGCGCCCCTGCGTGTCTGAGGATGCCGAGTCGCGACTATGCACCAGGGCCGCCGAACAAGAATGTGACCTTCAGACCTTCAAAACGGGGCCGCTCTAATCTGAGGAATCACTGCTGTCAGCGAGCGATCTAGAGTAGGAGGTGGAGGAGTCGGCCAAGCTAAGCCTGGCCGCCGAGAGGGCCGAGGCTGCCTGTGCGCGCGACTAGGGTTCCAAGTTCCCTAGCTCGGGCCTGTGCGCGCGACTGGAAGTTCGACCTAGTAGTATAGAGAGAGTGTAGTTTTGATTGATATCCCAATGTTCCATTAATCGTTTAAGTCTATAATTATTTCCTAGCAATGTATTTTAGAAGTCTGTAATTATTTCCCTTGTTTTGGTATACTCTTATTTCTCATGTTTTGTTGTTTTATTTACCATTTTTCTTTCATTTTATGTTTTAATAATTTTCTTTCTATGCTTTGTGTGTTGTATTATAATATGTAGATTTCGATTTCATTTAATATTTACAAGATAAGCAATCACTTATTGAACTATAATTGAACCAATCATAGCAAGGTATCTTTACAAGAAAGTCTCAATCTTATGATTAGACATATAATTGTAATTTATATTTTCAACACTTATGTTTTTAGTAGATGATGGTTCGGATTTGAATGCATTTTTGTAAACCAATTTGCAAGTTTGTTTCCTTTTCATAGTGATTATTTTCAATTCAAATATTAGTTTTGTTTTATCAATTATTTCCAACAACATATATGATTCATGGAAAAGGAATTTCCTAATCCATGTGTTAGTCCCTGTTGTCACAGGGGCAGACCTAGGGTTCAAGGCTTCAACAACGCACCAACAAAACCCTAACTACTGGCCCTTTCGGCAACACCTGCAATGCAGGTGAAGTCTCACCCGAGGTAGATGCAGGGGTGGTTGCAGGAATCAAATGTATGCAACCTAGCTGGGACACAGATCTGTGATTACACCACTCTTAACAAAACACTTAACAGTTAATAGTTATCAGTATTTAACCTTTATTTACATCGCAGATAAAAACCCTAATTATAGAGAAGCGCAATATTCAACAAGATCTAACACATTCAATCACTTATCATGGAGAGATAGATCAGATCTAACATTCATTCATCTTACCAAGCACTAAGCTATTATACCAAATGGATCATACATAAATATATCGACACTAAGCATAAATCACATCACTAACATACAACATAATGCACAAAGAAACCATAACACATGATATACGTGGTTCACCCCAGTGTGGGGCTACGTCTACCAACTCTTCATCTTCTTTATTATCTTTTGTCAATCTCCTTACATGCACAAAGCCTTAGAACCCACTCCGCATATGACAAGAGATTTGCATGCACCTCGCCAGATCCTCCTTCCCCGAGCTAGGTTTAAGAAAAAAACCTTCTTATTGTCTATATAGAAGCTTCTTACAATCACTTGCACTTAGCTCTACAAGTTCTTAACACATAGCACAGACAAAGCATCCACAACTATTCACACTTATCACATTGGCCTCATTACCCTTAGCACTGCCTACTTACATCGCCTAGATTTCTATTTATATATTACAAAATGGGCATAAATATGGGTAAACCCATGGGATGACATCCCATACCCGTTACATAAACCCTAATCCCAAAAGATTCCCTAAAAAGGGGCTGAGATCCTGCGATCTCTTCTTTGACCAGCCTGTCAAATTCCCAAAAGAGGTCAAACATGGGATCTCCAAAACTCGGTCAAGGGCCAACAGGCCCCCAACACTCACCTATGGCTCGTCCTGAGTCACTCTGGTCTGGGTAACTCTACCTCAAAAGCCTCGAGCTGCTTCAACCTGTTTTGCGCCAAGGCCTCCTGCTCGACGAACTCTTGAATAACTGCCTCGTTCATGGGTCCTTCTAAGCGTTGTTCTATCCAAGTGACTACTTGTTTTAGCTCTGCTCCTCGTCCTTCAATCTCCTCAAAAAGTAGGCAAGTTGTATCCTCGACTGGATGGATATTTTGAGTCACTTCCATGACTTTGATTTTTATGGTCTGGACCCGTAGATGATTCGTGGGCTGTTCTTGGGATCTTTTCATCCTCTCAATTGCTAACAAGAGTTTCAACTGTGCTTGTACTACTGCTGCTTGCTGCTTTTCTTCCTGGAGCTATGACTCCAATGACTTTAGTTCAGGGTCCTCAGTAAGGCACTCATAAGTCTGCGCACTACAACTTATTAGTTGTTTACATTCCATGGCTAATGCTTTGATCCTTTCAACTGTGCTCCAGGAAGTTGCTTCTCTCTGGTCTCGCACTTCCTGCAGAGTGCTTGGCACTGTTTGTAGATCTAGTTCTGGGACTCTTTGTTGAAGCTATTGAATGGCTTCATCAAGCTTCGTCACTTGATTCTCCACTAGGTCTTCCTCTATTTTCTCTAAGCCCATCACAGAGCGAAGTTCTCTGTTGACTGCTTCTTTAACTCTGACCTTCTCTGTGAGCAGTTGTTCTTTCTCCTGTTGGATTTGCACTTTATTTTCTTAGAACTTGGCTTGGAGGTCGTCCTTCTCCAGCTGGGAAACTTGGCGTTACTCTATGACGAAGGTGAGATTTGGTCTTTTTCTTCCTGGTCTTTTTCTTCCTGTACATGACGAAGGTGAGATTTGGTCACATCAACTATTCTGCAGAGTTGGGTAGGCTCATCTCCCAACTCTAGTTCTTCTGGTGGCGGGGGCGTAGTGGACACTGCACGGATAGAGTGAAGGGCTTGTTGTACTCCTCTCAACTATGTCTCAATTCTATCATACATGGCTTCTTTTTTGGCTTCAGTTATCTGCAAAATATCTTCTGAGGTATCTGATACAGCTGTGATAATGAAGTCGAAGTCATTGACAGTGAGTATAGTCTGCAGCTTCAGCTTACTTGCTTTGGACTTCTTCCGCGATGTAGGTTTCGTGGGGGAAACCTTTATTTTCTTGGATGTCTCTGCCTCTTCAAGGGGTTTCCTAGGCGTTGTTTCTTCGCCTTTATTCTACTTGTCCTCTTCCCCTTATTTTTCTTCTTTGTCCACTTCATTGTCTCCTCCTTCGCTAGGTGAATCTGATTCAGTCTCTTCCGAAGTGTTGTGTATTTCCTATACATATTCCTTCTTTTTCTTCCTTCTACTGCTGGGTGCATCATACTCTTCGCAAGTAACCACCAGACTTCCAATGAGGTTGGGATCAGACAGTGCTGCCTAGTTGACTGGTATAAGGAACTCTGTGGGCCATTCCTTAGTGATTTCTTCTAGGTCCTCCTCTGTGAGCTTGTAGTAGGACTGAAGCTCTTCTTTACTTTCGTCTACGCATGCAATAATATAAATAAAATGCCTATCTACACAGAACTTCATAAGGGATCTAAACCTGTCCATGGTATTCGACGTCATGTGAGGGAAAGACTCAATAGCCCTGTTTAGCTACAGGTAGTAGGTATGGAATATTGTGTTCGACTGCCATTGTTTCCCCATATCATTCAAATACCAGAGCATGGTGAAATTAGCAACTAGTGGCTCAAATGACTCAATGTCAAGGAAGGTCGCACCTTCCGGCATCTCCCCAGTAGTAAACGCGATGAAGATCAACAACCAACTAAAATGGAACTCATAGACCTGATCCCGAGCTTTGCGATAATCTAGTTCTAACTGATTGACTAGGTAACTTTCCCAGTTCATCTGTAGTCCTTCCACACATTTTCCTGCAAGGTCAAAGACAAACCCTGTGAACTGCGTGGGTCTGTTCTTTCTTACTAGCTTACCAAAAATCAATTGGAAAGAAAGGCACACTGCACCATTTTGAATGGAGGCTACCTTGTAGCCTCGCGTCCCTTTCTCTACATCGTCATAGGTGTCTTTAATCCTCTATGCTAGGGCGCGGTCTGCAGCCTTCCCTGGATAAAATTCTTGTTGGTCTGGTTCATGCATGCTCAATTCGGTGATCCTATGGATCAATGTCAGATTGATGGTGATGTGTCTGTATAAAGATATATACCCGCCATGGAAGCACGACAGCAGGAGCTTAACGCACGCGTTAACCTCCTAGTGCCTTCCAAAATGTGGTATCTTCATCACGTTCAAGATAGTGGACCTCGTGATGTCCATAGTCCACGGCTGGGGGATGATATTCGATTTCTTCCCCTTCATCTTGGTCAAATATTTGTGAGGTGTGAGCATTCCATAGCTCTTGCGGTCACCTAGGTTATAGTCACTAATCTTCAAGGTTGGAATCCTCTCCAATTGCGGTCTGATTGCATGTATTCCCTTCGGAAGGTACGCAGTGATGACTACGTAGTCGAAGTCCCTTGGGACACTGTCACAACTCACCACACCGGCCAAGGGTGGGATGTAGTCAGGCATGATAGATGGGATTAACTTCGCATTCCCCAAGTCATCTTGATTCTTGGTTCTTTTCTGGGTTGTAGCTTGAGATGGTCCAGATCCACAAGCAGTTGACGAAGAGGCTTTCACTCCTCATGTCGATGAGGCTTGGATTCCTATGGACATCACCTTCTCAGCCATGAGGTCTATTAGAATCTCTTCGATGACTTTTTTTGCTACGATAATTTTGTCTGACATGCACACTCGAGATATGATATATCAGGTTGGTGAACAATACTCACTGTAACAGAATTGATAGCGAGGTCTCAATGATCACTGTGCGAAATCAACTAGTTCTTTGTGGGCTTGGATAATCATAATTGGCAAAAGTGTTCTTGGTGCAACGCTCAATGGGATAAATAGAGACTGTCGTAATGGTTTCTTCCAACGGGTCGCAAATCCTTATTCAATGCAATTCCATCCATTATGGCGTGGTCCCAATGGTCCAATGGCAAACTTTCAAGCCATAACTACTTTCCTAACTGTTTGGGAGTGTCAATCGAATGGTCATATTGCCTCCAACGGTCATATTGCTTCGTCATGGAGAAGTGCCATTCTGTGTTGTACTGATATTTCGACGAAGTTCGAGTTTTGGAAACCTTTCTTTTGTGAAGTATTCTCTGGAACTTCTTGCAATTTTTATAACGTTTCCCTCTTCTTACTGAGCTTTTTGGCCTCCTTTCCTGTGATCTGAATCACTTGTTTCCTTTTTCCATTATCATTCTTATCTTCTCTTGGCATGATAACTTTGCACTGTGGAGGGTCTTTCATAGGATTCAAGGGTAATACTTCTTCTCTTTCTGGGATAGGTGCTCTACTCTCTTGTACAGTCAGGTGTCTCCAATATTCATGTGTCCTTTCAACTTCGACATCCATATCTTTGGTCTTTATTAGCTTCGACTGGTTCTCTTCTTATTCCAGTAAGTGTGCTATTCTCCTAGCCATGAAGTCTATTATTTCTTGATTTTTTTGTTCTAGATCCTCCTCTTCTCATTTCCTTCATATCTAATCTTTCTCAGTCCAGGGTTTTCCTAGAAATATAGCAAATGGGTGTTGTTTTCAACAAACTTAACGATCTCAAATTCTTCTTCTGTTGAAGTTCCATGAGCACTCATAGATATCTAGGTAAGTCTTCCACATACGGTTATCGTCTTTCCTCTAAATAATCCTATTCCTCCTAATGAAGGAACCATAGCAAGCTTTCCCAAAATTTCCCAAGTTCTTTCTATCATGATATTCACCCGTGTTTCCTCATCCAGGACACAATTTATGTCGAAGTATCCTATTTTTGTTTCTATGTACTCTTTCTCTTTTAAGACCTCTGATAAGTTGATATTTCTGTGATCATTCAAGGTTTCTTTCATCTATAGTAATACGGTCTCTGATTCTTTCCGGGGTTCTATCATATCCTTAGTTTCTTGGCTTGTCTCATAATTTTCTTTTTTCATATTCATCTTTTCAACTTTAGCAATCATTCTAGGACAATCCAAAACTTCATGGTCCATAGATTTACAACAAAGACAACTAGGTATTATACCATGGCATTCCTTAGCAAGATGTCCCGGTATTCTGCAACTGTAACAAAGGGTTAATCCTCTCTTTCTCTTAAATGATCCCCAACCCTTACTGTACTGCGCACTGGGATCGGAGTAAATAACCTGCAAAAAATTATTTCTAGGATCTTGCATCCATTTGTTAGTCCAAACATTATTTATATGCATAGGGATAACATACCTTTCATTATTTATATCAGATCTATTCATATCAAATATTCTTTCATCTAACTGTGCCCTAGTTTTCATATTAGGACAAAATTTATCAAACATACCTAGATCGATTCTTTCGAAACAAAAATTTTCACTTATCTTACCTTTCTCAGAGAACAAAGCTTCAATATCTTACCTCTTTTCTTCATATCGGACTTCTCTTCTCAGTACAGAGCTTCACAAGTCAAGTAGAATACCATGCACTAAAGCTACAGATCTACGCACAAAGATTTTATTTCTTCAGTTCCCAGCAATCACAGTTTCAAGTCCCAACAATAGAACCATTTGTTGGCACAGGGGAAAACTCAGGGTTCAACGCTTAAATAATGCACCAACAAAAACCTAACTACCAAACCTTTCGGCAACACCTGTAAAGCAGATGAAGTCTCACCCGAGGTAGAGGCAGGGGTGGTTGCAGGACTCAAATGTCTGCAACCTATATGGGACACAGATCTGTGATTACACCACTCTTAACAAAGCACTTAGCAGTTAATAGTCATCAGTATTTAACCTTTATTCATATCGCAGATCAAAACCCTAATTATAGATAAAAACAATATTCAACAAGATCTAACACATTCAAGCACTTATCATGGAGAGATAAATCAGATCTAACATTCATTCACCTTACCAAGCACTAAGATATTATACCAGATGCATCATACATAAAGATATCGACACTAAGCATAAATCACATCACTAACATACAACATAATTCACAAAGAAACCATAACACATGATATATGTGGTTCACCCCAGTGTGGGGCTATGTCCACCAACTCTTTGTCTTCTTTATTATCTTATGTCAATATCCTTACATGCAAAGCCTTAGAACCCACTTCGCATAGGACAGGAGATCTGCGCTCACCTCGCCAGATCCTCCTTTCCCGAGCTAGGTTTAAGCATAAAGCCTTCTTACTGTCTATACACAAGATTCTTACAATCACTTGCACTTAGCTCTGCAAGTTCTTAAAACACAACACGCACAAAGAATCCACAACTATTCACACTTAGCACATTGGCCTCATTACCCTTAGCACCACCTACTTACATCGCCTATATTTCTATTTATATATTACAAAATGGGCCTAAACATGGGTAAACCCATGGACCGACATCCCATACCCATTACATAAACCTTAATCCCAAAAGTTGCCCTAAAAAAGGGCCGAGATCCCATGATCTTTGCTTCGACTTGCGCTCTACCTTTGACTACCTTGTCGAAGTCCCAAAAGAGGTCAAACATGACCAAGGATCTCCAAAACTTGGTCAAGGGCCAACAATCCCTAAATTTTCACTTGACCGTGATAGGGAAAGCTAGGGCATTTGCAGGTTATTGCAATAGTATTTTAAGGGTTTTATAAATTGGTTTTTTGAGGATGGTTGAAAGTTGGTTCAAGGGTTCAAGGTAAACACATAACTCAAAATAAATCCAAAAGATATCCCACTGATTTAGTGAAATGTATTCACATTAATAGATAAGACAAATAAGGAAAATAAAGAAAGGAAATATGAGAGCATTCAATTTGTCAACCCCATATAGATTTCTTATTTCAAAATATAATTTAGAAACAAGAACATGTACTTGAAGGAAAATCTTGATAATAAAAAATAACAGTAAATTGATCACTGTGTTACTTAAGATAAAAAAATCAATGCATTGCAATAGAAAAATGACTTCAGGTAAGAAAATAAATAGAATTTGAAATGAAAGAAAATATGACCATCAACATGCCTTTTCCATTTAGTATCTGTTGGCAGTAGGCCGAAGTGGAAAGAAGGATGATCATGGGGAAAGAAAGCATGTAGAGAGCGAAGCAACAGCTGGAAGGAAACACAACAGACGTGCATGCAAGAAAGTGGGCACAAGGAAAGTGACAGTTGAAAGGAAGAACAAAACACGCACGAGAGGAAGACCTAACGACAATAGGGTTAGGGTTTTGGTAATGTATTATAATGGCTTAAGAGCCAAAGATGTATAAATACTGATATAGAGGTATTATAGGTTGTTTTTGTTGTTCACGGATTTTCTAGTTGTTCCGACTTAGTTAGTAATCAGGTTTACATTTTGTTGTATGAACTATTTTGTAAGACGCTGAGTTAGAGGAGACAAGAGAAGGTAGATCTTGAGGATTAGATCATAGGCTGAGGATCCTGGTGCGATCTAGTTCACCTCATATAGATCTTACCCATCTAAGGAGAGTTGTAAGCACACGACACGTGGATACAGAACTATCATAATACAAGACAGCCAAGAGTCAAATATTTGTGGACGTAGCCCAGGAGGGGGCGAACCACAGTAATATCTGTGTAATATGATGAAATCATGCCTATATTTATCCTCTTTTCAATAGTTATTTGTTATTCTTTATGAATGAATGAATTATTATATTGCTTGTTTAAATATTGTTCATGATACTGAGGGAACACGCTACTGAAATTAATGCATACTCGTGAATAATAGTATGTTACATTTACCAGTTCTAATAATGGTTCAATGGTCGAGTTCTCATATCTCATACTCAATCCTAGGCTATAAACACCTGAGTCTTGCAGCCACCTATTGATACAAAGTTTAATTTTTTCCCTTTAAACCTGAAGTTTTTCTTTTTTTTTAGTCATGGAGCCGCCCTTAGTCCTAAAAAGAGTCAAAAGTTTTTCAATTTTTCGGGTTTCGAGATTTGGCCTTTCACAAAGCATGAATTTGTAACTAACAACTCTAGAGCTTCGGTGCCGAAATTCTGAAAAGTTCTTTATATTAAAGTAATAATAATAAAAAAAGTGGGAGTTATAAGTCCCGATGCGAGCTTCACAAACTACCCTCTATTCATGATTAATTAAACCCTTAATCTCAATCAACAATTCATTAGTCTTTTGCGATTTGGGTTTACTTGTATCAAAGTTTTTTCAAAAAGTCAACCCTTGAAATCCCGATCCCCGATTTTCCAAAAAGAAGAAATTAATTACTAATCTTGTTTTGATTAAAGCATTAATACAAGTAATTAGCACCTAAACTAATCCCATTGTAATTTCGCAATTCGGGGTTTGCATATGACATATTTTATGGAGACTGGATCCCTGAAACTCCGAAATGCGAAATCACGATTCATTGACAAATTATAAAACTAAATTAAGTTATTTTAAAACGAGATTAACGATGACTAAACTAATTTTCGCATTTCGCATTTCAGGATTTGTTGACAACAGCCTTTTTGAAACTCCAGTTTGAAATCGTCGATATATGGTAATATTTGTAACAGACGAATACATATTTTTTTTTACTTAACTGCGTATCTCTAGGAATATCTCCCCCATTAAGACATTAAAGTTTTAACACTTGTCTCAATATGTCTGTCGTAAGAAGAGTTAAAGGTTAATAGAGGTTTGGTTTTTCGAATTTCATTCTTATCATTTGAATTCAGAAGTGAACTGCGTTCAACAAGCTTACGCATTTTTCTCTGCGACATGAATTCGTTCTAAACACAAACATTATGGAACGTAAGAAAAGTGAAGAAGAACCTAAAAGCGCCAACCCAAAAGGAGATGTTGTGTCTGATACTACACCGCATGCCATTGATTCCATCAAATCCTGGAGGTAAATTTTCGAAACCCTAGACTATGAAATCAAGAATTTTCTTGACGATTCTGAAAACAAACTCTGGGACATAACAGAGTCCGAAATTCACAAACTGGCTATGCGCCCATGACTCATGACATACAACGATATGATTAGTTGGGATTTAGAGAGGACATACGTGCAGACAAGAAGCATTTTGGACAGTCAAGGGGTCGTCGACAGCTCTTTCAGACCGAAGCATATACAAGTAATGCACAAACTGTCTCCCAATTCAAAACATATTTATAATAAAGAATTCATAAGTGAATTTCAAAAGAAATAATGCACAGAGGCAGACCAAACATACCTAGGTATAATCAAAGACTAGTGGAGACACCCACCAAAATTCAGGGCCGATGCCCATAACGTTTATGCCACAACTTCTTTGAATGAGTGCATGGTTTATGTGGCTATGATGTTATGTAGACTTTTCGGGAAGAAAAGTGATGCAGGAGCATAGGCTCATGAAAATGAAGTCACCCATGACTTCATCAAAGTTGAGTAAATCAAAGGAGACCTAGGGTCTCACACTTGTGTAAATTGTTGTTTTGGATAATGGGCAAGGATTCTAGATCCTTTCCACTT
>ML777974.1:733377-743859 GCA_009831015.1 Picea engelmannii
AATAGAATTGCCAAATATGGTGACGGATAACTAAGTTTATCTCTGTCAAAGAATGTCGAAAGACCATATGCAAGGTCGATTCCAGAACAGTAAATTGTGGAATCGAGGATCTGCTTAGTATGGGCAGGTGGTACCTGCATTAAAAAGTCCTACCCATTTCCCTACAGAATGGGTGCCCCTTTTACATGAAGCAGTCGAAGGCTATAGCTTCAACTGGAACAAAATTATATCATATAATCTAGTTAAGGAGGTTATGGAGTATCAAACTGCGAGATCCAATGACCGACCAATAGCCTTTTACATGTCGACATATATCATGGACGCTATATGTTTCACAAATCCTTTCCCTTTGATGAATTGGAGTTGGAACCCAACCTGCACTGAACCGATTCATGAATATCATTCTAAGTTGTGGGAAGAAAATGTTAAGGATTCTTTTTACAAAATTTGTCATTTCATGGTGACACCAGTGCATCAGATGCTATATGGTTGTGCACCCCCCCGTATTTCAGAGTCGGTCATAGGAAATATAAGGGAAGTTGTCGATTGGTTTATTGAGGAGAATTTCTCCTATATCAGGGTTTTCGGATGTTCTATCCCTCCTCATGCACTTCCTAAATTCCTCCCTGAAAGACTAGTGTGCAGGGAGGTAGCTCATCAGATAATAACAGGCGGTATTGGGATAGAACTAAAGACAACACAAAAGAAGTTTTGGCCAGTCTTTCCCATACAGATTGGAAGGCTTTTTCTACTCAACCTGTGTCATTCCAAGGTTGAAGTTGTAGCTCTAGAGGAGGTCACGTTGGTGAATCTCGAACATAGGAAGCACAACCCTTATCAAACAGTGGGAAGCCACATGGCTCACTGTGGCATGAAATCATTTGAACATGAGGAATCCCCTCACGATGACATTTTCAAAGGGGTCAAAACCTATGAGGAAGTGTTAGACATGGTACAAACATTATCATCTAATTTGCAAACTAGTATCCTAACTTTCCAGAGACACAGGCGAAGCGGTTTGCCCAAGGTATTGCAAGGTGAAGAAACAACATCTCCTCCTGAAAAAGAAAACATTCCCCCAGGATTCAGACATAAAGCGTAGGATAAAGTAGACACCGAGGGAAATTCACAGGGGTTAGAAGGATCCACACAAAACAAAGAAGTCCCACAGACAAAGAATCTAGAAGCCAAAATAGAGAGAAGGTCTGGGACACCCTCTGAGTCTAGTCAATCTACCCGCCATTCACCATCTACTATTCAGGTTGATACCCCCAAGACTGTAGGGGAAACAAAATCCATAGAGTTGGGTAATCCCATCACTTCCTTGACCCCTTTACAGTCTACTTTTGGGCTCCCTCAGATAGGATTCATATATGCTAGTGATTTCGACCCTATCTCCAAAGAAGAAATTCCTCCCTCTGATTACTTCTTTAGTAAAAAGAGGACGGTTGTATTAAAGCGGGAGATGTATATGAGAGAAGGTGGAATGGTAAAGAAACACAGGGTACTGGTGGATGGGAGAAACTTGGAAGAAGAAGATTTCTCTACAGAGGTGGTGGGCTCCATGGGAGCCCTGGCAATGAAAAAACGATTCACCGTTGACAATATGAGAACAAGGTTAAAATAGAGTAACCACAAGATAGTCCAATTGCAAAACCAACTAAAAGATACATAGAAAAATATCAAAGAAGAAATAAATAAAGGACTAGAGCAGGTCGGAGCTGCTGATAAGCAAGAAATTCAATCGCTTAAGTCAAGTCTAGATGATATGAATGAGAAGATGAAGACTAGCCAAATACAGGTTATTAGTCAAGAAGAATTGGTAAGACAACTATAGGTTGAGTTGAATTCAATAAAAGGCCAAGTTATAGATTTGAAATCTTTTCAGGACTTGTCACTAGAAATACATGCGAAGATAGAATCTGAGCAACAAAGAGTAATCTCCCAAGTAGAGATTATTCAGAATTATTTTCAAGAAGTAAGCAATGCTCATGATAATATTATTTTCAAAGAAAAAGAAGCTAAAGTAGGAAGAGCCACTTTTCAAAAGGTAGTTGTATGTTTAGAAAATGAAGGAGTATCGAAAATTCCAAAGACTTATGTCACAGACTAGATCAGAGGCGATATCATGCTCAAGGTGTGGGAAACCAAAATAGAAGAAAATAAGAAAATATCCAAAGAAATCAAAGATGATTGTGAAGAAATATTTGATTTTTTGGACAAGGAATCATTAGGTATTGGAAGAGACAATTGCACTGGGCAATTAGGACAGATAAACATTGTAAGACACCAGTTGAATTTCAAAGAGGGTTTGAATGAAATTCATTTGGAAATTTCACAATTAAAGGAAATGGATGTTACCCTAATAGACAAGTGGATAGTGAAACCAAACTTGAAATTTCAATAAAGAAAGTTTGCTGGTAAGGGGATCGAAGACCAGCTTCCAAAAATCTAGAGAAAATTTTATCTATTCGAAGCAAAGGATTTTCCAGAGCCTCCCAGAAGTTTTGTACACTTTCTTGAAAAATGTATTGAATGTATCGGGTTGAAAGAAGGAGATACTTCCATAAAACAATGAAGTATCATTTTGAAAACTTGTATTATCGAGATGATAAGAAAATAAAAGATAATCATGTAAACGGTTGAGGTTTTCATTTTTGTAACTGTTTGTCCCTAGGAAGTTAGGAGATCACCAACCAACAATCTTGAGTGATCTGGTATAAGTATAATTTTAGAAGACTGAAAAGGTGGGGGCTTTTTCTGGGGCACATTTTGAGGAAGAATTGGAAGATATTTTTGAATTAATACAAATGTAGATTGAAGATTCTAGATCTGGTCAAGTTTGAGTTATGTGTTTCTCTGTTGTTTCATATTTTTCATATATCTCTTCGATGAATGCTTAAATGCAATTTAGTACAACCTCTACTATGGTAATTAATTATTCTTGCAATTTAATTGTTTACAGCCTTTCCTCTGTATCGGCTATCATCAGATACAAGACTTGTGGATGTTTTAGATTTCAATATCATATGATTCATTAATAGTTCTTCCTAACTATTTTCTTCTTCTGTCATAAAGTGATATTCCTCTTGAATTGATGCCTCACCTTGTTTGAAAACTTTATGTTTTCTTTTCATTTCATGCATTTCCCTTTTTTTTTTTAAAGAAATTTAACTCAGATACCAGAAATGGCCTTTAGTTTTTCCATTCTATTAATTCAAAGTTTTGAATTTCTCCTTATAGTTTTTGAAACAAAAATAGTAAACCCTTAAAAGCAAGCACAAGAATCTATCCTTTTAGTCTCCATTCCTCATGAATGTTCTAGTTACACGACAGCCTAATATCGAACCTGGAATATCAGATCAAACAAGCATCACTTTGAATTTATTCAACACCATCCTACATACATCAAATAACCGGGTTGAGTTAGAACGTTCATGGGCAGTAATTGAATGAGACATTAGTATCCAGGAAAACTAGGAAGCT
Source organism: Picea engelmannii (assembly GCA_009831015.1). Taxonomy (NCBI): domain Eukaryota; kingdom Viridiplantae; phylum Streptophyta; class Pinopsida; order Pinales; family Pinaceae; genus Picea; species Picea engelmannii. The sequence goes on from ML777974.1 coordinate 736,864, forward strand.
AGACAGAGACAGTTAAGGAACCATCAATAACACTTTTCATATAACTTACCCTTTTTATCCTTAGCCTTCTCTATCTTTTTGGATGCCTTGATGGTGTACTTTAGAGCCTTAAAGTACAAACTCAGGAACAACATCTTTTTAGCGCCGTTGTCGGGGAACAAAGAAACAAAGATTTTCCTTGGGAAGAACAACATTGACACTTTCTATATTTGATAGTGAACAGAGATCGAAAACATTGTAAGGCTACCTTTATCTTTCACTTGGAGACTCCATAATAAATAAACTGGCTTTTAACCGAAAGAATACCAAAAAAAACCCAAATGACAAACAAACTTCGCCTATTCCAAATCCAGAAATTTTTTTAAAATCAAGAAGATATCTTAAACAGACTGTATCATCGACAAATAGGTTTTATCGACCTAAAATTGTAGAGTCGAACACTAGAGATCTTTTTGAAGGATAGAATACCCCATCATATTACAGGGGATTACCTACCAATAAGATTACAACCTTTGAGCCTGGTTTGGTCTTGCCTGATTTTAAAACTGAGATTTTCCCAACCGTTTCTTTCACCAATAGAGGTAAAAGATCCACATCACTTCCCACTCCGATTGACACTTCTCCAGTTCACGAAGTTCATTTTCCTATATCTCAAGACTCCTACGATCATCCTATTCTTCTCGACACAACTCCAGTTGATTCTCCCTTATATTCACCCTGTGAGTCTGAAGAAACTAGTCAACTTTTACCTAGTTCCCCTTCCTCAATTTTCCTGTCTCTTGATAACCAATTTTTTGAAACCCTTCCTCATAATTTCCAAGAAAAAACCTCTAAATCATCAATGGCTACAACCGAAGGAGGTGCTACTGGAGGTGGGGCTGGAGGAGCAAGTGACCAAGTACCGACCCCTATAATCTTTGAAAAGGTGGATGCTAGATATGCCCCTTTGGTCCTCCCAGTCCCCCTACACGACTTACTTGAAAACTACATGACTAATATTCCAAAATTCATAGGAGAGGGTGATTTGACTGCAGCTGAACACATCAATTTATTTGACCAATTTGTTGATATCATTGGAATCGAACATGAAGATGTCTATTCAAGACTCATAGTTCAAACTTTTGAAGGACAAGTAAGAACCTGGTTCCGAGGCCTAACAGCAGGATCTATACCGTCTTACGAGGAACTTGAAAATGATTTTATTAGACAATGGGGAGAAAGGAAAGAACATATCTATTATCTAACTGAATTTGGGGCTCTAAGAAAGAAACACTCTGAATCAGTCCTCGAGTTCACTCATAGGTTCAATAAATTGTATAATAAAATTCCAGCCAAGGTCAAATCCTCCCAACCTGCAATGAAAGTAACCTTCATTGGGGCTTTCGACCCTGATTTCACCCTGTTATTGAGGGAGAGGAGATTGGTAGACCTCACCAAGATGCAAGATGATGCCTTAGAGATTGAGTCAAACATGATGGCATCAGGAAAGTTGAAAACCAAATTTGAAATTGGAAACAAAGAAATTGGAAGATATAGAGATCAAGGGGGACCATCTAGATCAAGAAGATCTTCGGAAGAAAAAAATAGATGACATGGCGAGAATAATCAAGGAACTGTCTAATAATATCTCAAGAATGGAACTAGATCAAGTGAAAAATGAGCATTTTCCCAAAAAGGATTTCAGAAGGAATCCTAACCCTCAAAATCAACCAAGACAGATTAAGAATGAGGATCAAAAAATCCAAACCCCCTTTAAAAGTGAAAACTTTATCGAAAGAGAAGATGTGGACGATTTTGAGGAACTAGAAGAAGACGTCAATAATCTTGGTGACGACTACCTACAACCTTTTTTAACGAAGAAATATTATGAAAGATCTGCAACTACAAAAGAAGGATCCACAAAAAACAAAAATGGAGGTATTATTGAAAATTCAACCTGTCAGGGAATTGCAGACAATATAATGGTTGAACTCCATCAAAAGTACAATCTAAGGCCTAGAAACAAGAGCATCGCAACTTCCCCAGTGAAAAATATTTTTCTAAGGGGTGAAACGGACGATTCAGTTTCAAAAAATGCTGAGAAACAGAATGTAAGAACTAGAACAATTGACACACAACCCACCAAGACAAGGTCAGCAGAAACATCAGCCGAAAACGTGCAGAAAATGGAGGTCCCTGTAATTGAAACTAAAACCTCACAACAAAGGAAAACTAAAAATAAGGGGTTAGAAACCCAAACCATAGAGATTGACAAAACGATAGGAATTTTTAATCTGGAAAATGAAATAAATAAAATCAAAATCCCTATACCTCTTTTCGAACTAGCAAAAAATCCAATTTACAGGAAACAAATCGCCAAGTTAATCAGTTTTTTCAGAAAACAAAAGTCAGGCCGAAGTTATAAATTTAGAAGATGACAAGCCTAACATAATTTTCGGCCCACATTTCGACGGTGCCACAGACACCGTCGCCCCTTTCTATATCACTTTGACTGTGCACGATCACTTACTCCATAATTTCATGTTAGATTCTAGAGCCTCTCACAATGTAATGCCTAAATCCATTATGGAGAGACATGGTCTTGAAATTACTAGACCTCATGGAGGTTTATATTCATTCGATTCAAGAATGGTTAAGTGCATAGGCATGATAAAGGATTTAGTCATCAATCTTGCACATATACCCGCAAAAGGCGTTTTAATGGATGTGGTCGTCGTTGATATACCACCGAAGTACGGTATGCTCTTATCCAGGTCTTGGGGTGCTAAACTTGGAGGATCCCTTCAACTTGACATGACGTATGTCATGATTCTGGTCTTTAGAGGACAGTTCACGCATTTGTACAAAGAAACTAGGTTAGCATTCACGGTAAGTGATCCACATAACCAAAACAACTACCTTATTTATATTTCTGACCAAGATTTAGGCAATTGTATTTTATCTATTGATGATGATATCGATATATGTATAGAATAAAGTTGTACAGAAAATAAACAAGAAAAAGAGAAAGTAAAACAGGATGTATATAACACTGGTGTTTGGAAGATGTTTTTTGATGGTGCCTCATCTTATTTTGGGGTTGGAGCTGAGGTGTTTTTTGTGGCTCCTGATGACAAATTCGTTATCCCCTTATCTTATAGATTGCAATGGAATACCGACCACACTAACAATGTATGTGAGTATGAATCCCTAGTATTAGGATTGGAAGACGCTAGGAGAATGAAAATTAAAAATTTGGAAGTCTTTGGCGATGCAAAGCTAATCGTAAAACAGGTAAATCGTCAATACCAGGCCAAAAATCCTAGGTTAAGATCTTATTGGAACTGTGTTTTGGATCTAATCGAAAAAAAATTCTCCTATTATAATGTTCATTATATTCCAAGAGAAGAAAATCAACAAGCTGATGTGTTAGCCAAAGTAGCTTCAACGTTCACACCTCCCACTGCTTTCAAATTAAAATACCATATACTAATAAGACATAGGCCTTCTATACTGAATAACATACAACACTGGCAGGTTTTTGAAGATGATGAACAACTTCGAAAGTTTTTAGAGATAGTAGATGAATTTGCTGAAATGCATGCCGACCAAGAAAACTAGAATGATCCTATTTGGATCAAGAAGGAAGGCGAAGAACCCCAAAAATTTCAAGATAAAATCACTAACCACCAGATGCTTGTTTTAAAAAATAATCAGATACCTAAGGGTTTGATCCCCTTAGAAAGGCTATTTAGTCATGATGACATCCCTTTGAAGTCTACCTTACAGCCTCAACCAGAGGAGGTCAAGGATTGTGATATAGGTACCAAAGAAGTTCCTAGGTTGGTGAAATTATCCAAATATCTATCTCCCGAAATCAAAAGAAAGTATGTGGAGTTACTTAGACAATATAAGGACGTTTTTTCTTAGTCTTATGACGAATTGAGAACTTATGACACTACCATTATGGAACATAAAATTCCTTTGAACCCAAGTGTCAAAACTTTTAAGAAAAAACTTAGGCAGATTAACCCCATCCTACTACCATCAATAGAAAAAGAAGTAAACAAACTCTTGAATTCTAAAATCATTGTCCCACTGAGATACTCTGAGAGGGTGGCCAATTTAGTCCCAATGAGAATGAAAAATGGTGAGATTAGACTGTGTGTAGATTTTAGAAACCTGAATCGATCATCACTTAAAGACAATTATCCATTACCTAAGATGGATCATGTTTTAGAAAAATTATTTGGAGCTAACAAAGTGTCCATTATTGATGGTTTTTCAGGTTACAATCAGACTATTGTACACCAAGATGACAAAGAAAAAACTGCGCTCACTACCCCTTGGGGTACTTTTATGTATGACAAAATGCCTTTTGGTTTAATGAATGCAGGGGAAACTTTCCAACAAGCCATGGATATCACTTTCGTGGGTGAAAGAGATAAGTTCGTCGTTATCTATCTAGATGACTTGACTATTTTCTCTAAATCTGATGCAGAACATCTAACACACCTCAAACAAACTTTCGAGAAATGTCGCAAATTCAGTTTGTCACTTAATCCCAAGAAATCCCATTTCACAATGCAAGAAGGTAAACTCTTGGGTCATATCATGTCAAGAGATGGAATCAAAATCAATCCCAAAAGGGTCAAGGCGATAGATACCATAAATATTCCTAGAAATGTAAAAGAAATTTAGTCCTTTTTAGGAAAAATAAACTTCTTGAGAATATTCATCCCTAACTTTGCCGAAATTGTTAAATTGATTACATATATGCTTAAAAAGAACAATGAGGTGAAATGGGAAAATGAAGCCAAAGCGTCGTTTCAACGAATCAAGAAAGTAATAAGCGAATCTCCAGTCCTGGCAAGCTCGGATTACATGAAAGAGTTTTTTATTTTCTCTCTTGCCTCTGAACATACAATCGCAACTGTATTGTTACAGAAAAATGATGAAGGTTTTGAGCTGCCTATTGCATTTTTTAGCAGAAGTCTCAGGGACGTTGAGCTGAAATATGACATTTTGGAAAAACAAGCTTATGTAATGGTAAAAGATCTCAAGGCTTTCAGAACCTACATATTGCACTCAAAAATCATTGCCTATGTGTCGTCAAGTTCTATTAAAGATATATTGGTGCAACCAGACAACAAAGGAAGAAGAGGCAGGTGGCTAGCTAAGATTCAGGAGTTCGACTTTGAATTCAAACCAACTAAAATTATTAAAGGCTAGGGCTTGGCCAAATTTCCAACCAAATCAAATCTAAAAGCACTTGGGATAAATCAACTACAAGAAAATGAGGGATTTTTAGAAATAGATGAGCTTGATGTCACTGCACCCATAACTGATATTCAAGACAAGTTCTCTACTTCAGTTTGGTACCACGATATCATTTCTTACCTACTAAACCTTCGATGTCCTAGTTAATTAACCCCATCTAAAACTAGGACACTGAAATTACATGCTGTAAAATATTGTATCATAGATGGTAAATTTTATTGGAAAGACCCTCTGGGTTTCCTGCTGAGTTTCTTAGTCGAGACCGAAATGGAAAGAGTTATCGATGAATTCCATGTGGGAGTGTGCGGAGGACACCATGCTTGGCGAACAACAACTTATAAAATTTTAAGAGCCGGGTATTACTGGCCTAAATTATTCACATATGTAAACACTAAAGTTCAAAATTGTACTCCTTGTCAGATGTTTACATGCAAACATAAAGTCCCATCTTTACCTTTAGTTTCGGTTAAAACTGAAGCTCCATTTCAGCACTGGGGTCTTGATTTCATTGGAGAAATTCATCCCCACTCCAATGCACAACACAAGTGGATTCTAACTGCTACATACTACTTCACCAAATGGGTGGAAGTTGTTCCTACGAGAAATGCAACTAACTCAGTAGTAATCAGTTTCCTAGAAGAAAATATTCTATCCAGGTTTGGTTGTCCCCGAAAGATAGTCACTTATAATGTGCAAGAATTTAAGTCAATGGCAATGATTAGATTTTGCCAAAAATACAACATCATACTGGGACACTCCACATCCTATTATCCAAAAGGTAATGGTCTAGCTGAATCATCTAATAAAAGTCTGATTACCATGATCAAAAAAGTTTTGAATGAAAACAAAAAAGCATGGCATATCCATTTAAAATACGCTCTATGGGCTAACAGGATAAGTACCAAAAGATCAATTGGGATTTCCCCTTTTCAGATGGTATATGGCACCAACGTCATTTACCAATAAATCTTGCTCTACCCATGATGAAACTTTGGAAAGATTCAAATGAAAAACCCAATGATGTTACCAAGAGGATAAACCAACTAGTTGAAGTTCATCAAAATCGGGCCGAAGTAAATGAAAAGTTACATAGATATCACGATAACATGAAGGCCTTATTTGATTGAAAATATAAAGATAGAGATTTCCTCCCTGGTGATCTAGTCCTGAAATGGGAAGCCAGGAGAGAAGATGTTGGTAAACATGACAAGTTTGATCCAATCTGGTCCGACCCTTATAAGATGTTGGCTTCTAAGGGAAAAATATTTTTTTATTAGAAAATATCGATGAAGACATTCTCAATGCCCTTGTAAATGGGCGACACCTTAAACACTTCATGCAGTATTGTGTTTCTAAACTCTCATTGTACATACCGGTTTGTTTTCATGCTTACTGTATAGTTTCATTTCCTTCGGTAAGTTGTTCCATTATTAAAAAAAATAAAAAAAAAATAAATAAATAAATTATTCATGAGATTTCCTGACAATTAGCATGCTGATTTATTTTGCAAAAAATTTGTTGACCAACCAAGAGACTAGAGATGCTAAAAAGGCGACAGGCACATATAAGTATATTAATTGTCTTCCAATGAAAAAGGTAATAAATTAATATCCTTTTGGCCAACAAACTAGGAGTTACCAAAGTATGAGATTTTTCTTTGAAAGTTCAAGATAAATTACCCTAAGAGATACGAATGAATAAATCATTAGTTCAATTGATGCTAATGTTATCACTGAT